>ARYC01001576.1:0-24557 GCA_000711775.1 Oxytricha trifallax
AAGGTACTCTACCGCAAAACAGGTCAAATGCGGTACAGTACCTAAAAATATAATAAAATTAATATAAATAAAAAGAAATGTACAAAGTTGATTAATTGATTATATTCACGATTATTATGCTATTTTAGCTAATTATCTTTTCTAAGCCTCTCTCAGCACTATGTATTCCTTTGCAAATTCATTTTAATATTGCTCGTTCTTAATGAGATACTTGAATGGATATACCTTGTAAGCGAATTCATCAACAACTATAAGTTTTACCTTGTTTTGTACGTTAATATTTAAATAGTCCTCAATACAGCTGCCTATGTCGACTGTATTTAATGCAGGTATATACATTTCTCTCTCTTATAAGCATGCTATATACATACCATTTGCTGGTTGGTTCATAGAATCCAATCGCTTTTATCTCTTAAGTCTCTCCTACTGTTCTTTTTATGACTCAAGAGAGCTATTTTTTCTATTAGCAGGTACATGCTTTTAAGTCTCCTCATCTTTAATCAGGAATTCGCTTAAATGATGCTTTTGCATATGCCTCTTTACTTTTGCTGAGTGAGTATAAGACTTCATGCATGTTGTGCACTAATATCTACCATCAACTTTATCATGCTTAAAGTAGATCTTAGCTCTCCCAGAGTGTACCTCTTTGATATGCCTCTTCAAGCTAGACTCAGTAGAGAAGAAATTTTAGCAGTCTTCACATTAAAATGCTTTAATTTTTTCTATTGGTTGCTGTTCCATATCTTCCTCAACCAATTCAACTTATGTTTAAACTCCCATCTCTGCACTCTACTTCTTGTTTTAAACTTAAATTTTAAAGACCTCAGCTTCAAACTCTAGAGCTATTAGCTCAACCTCCTTTTCAATATAAATTACTTCTGGTTTCTTGGAGGACCCAAAGTTGAGCAATGATTAACCTGTTCCAAGAGAAACTGATTTCCGATTTAAGTTAGCCGCCATGTTTAAATTCAAATTTAAATTTCTATTATTAAGCTATAATAACCACTCTAGTTATAGTAACTCTGTATTGGAGTTTGCACTGCAGTAATAAAAGTTGATTTTGAAGTGTTATACATCATATTTATACTAAGTTTATAACTATAAATTTCTAATTTCATGATTAATATTTTTAATGTTGGTACCAATTTCGAAAAAATTCAGGTTAGTACTGGTACCAATTAGGTTTTAAACCATTTTGGAACTTTCCATTAAAACCTCATTAGATTAAAACTAGGTACTAATAAAGTTTTGGTACTATTAAATTGGTATCAATTAAATTTAAACGGATTTAGTACCAGTACTAATTAAATTTAAACAAATTTAGTACTAATTTAATGGAACTAAATTGATAAAAATGGAGATCAATCTCTCAAGTTTGTTACAGCTTTTGCAAACTTTCTCCACGTATCTTTGCAGGGTTAACCTCCTATAAGATGCCCATATTTAATAGTAAGTTTTTAAATAATAGGATCCAGAAGTCTATAAATTATAATTTAAAATTCATTTATAGGAAGAGGAACAAAGATGGAATCACTCAATGATCAAATGAAAAGAGTCGAGGCTCAAGAAATGATATCAAGATTCAGAAGTATGTAAGATCTCTATCGATACCTAACTTTACATAGTATGATAACTTGATGATTAGTGACACATTATATAGTTGGTTTGTTCCTTCCAACGATGGAAGGTACCAAAATTTCATTCTTGAAAGCAATACTTTGTGAGGAGAAGAAAGCTTTTAAAAATAAAGAGATTAAACTAATAGAAATTCCCAACTACCCTGACATTTCAGTCACTAATCTTTATGAGGATGCCATGTAAGATGAGGAAGTGGTAGTTTAACTTACTACAAGAAACAACTCTCTAATAAACTACCAGAGAGGAACTTCATTTTTGGTGTTCTTGGTACAATAAAAGAGGAATATCTCAGAAAAATAATTGAAGAAGCACATAAGAAACGATATTCTATCTCTCCTGAAGACTAGAAGAAGCAAGGCATTCTAATAAGCTCAGCTTGGCTAGAGGAACTTAAGAAGCATCCTTATCTTTCAAGTAAGCTTTGACATATAACTTCTTAGGAAAATCTGGCACTGGTATATATCTTATGAAAGAGCATGCTAAGGTATATAGAGATAGAAAACAGCAGACAGTTCATTAAGGTAGCAAGAGACTTTATAAAGATGTTTAAAAGCCAAAAGATATGAACATAGATGCAGGAGATGGCAGTAAGAGAAGAAACTTAGGGCCTGTCAAGCCTTAAGAAGAAGAAAAGAAAGAGAAGCCTAATCCTTTTAAGGGTCCATTTAATATGTGAACTATTTCATTCATTTAAGTCTAAAACTTATTAATAAACATTCATTCTTCCTTTCCTTGCACATATCGTAGTCTTATCTTTATTCACTCTCTTACAACTACTTTGTATTAAGTCTACTGTATCGATTGGAAAATCATTCATTAGATGATACAGCAGTAGTTTCTTGTAGTAAGTCTTAATTTAACTCCAGTAAAATTCAATTACATTAAATTATGGACTATAAGGAACATTGTATACAGGAGTTATGTATAACTCTTCATAAGCTTTCTTAGACTCCTTAGTCTTATGAACTGATAAGTTATCAACAAGCAAGATGATTTCTTAGTTGCTATACTTCTCTCTGAGCTTATGCAAAAACTCGAAATACTGCTCTCGCTTAATAGAGCGTGGATGAATAACATAAGCTTCTAGACCTGAATCTTCACTAATACCAGCTAAAATTGCGTGAGTGGCAACCTTTACTTTTTAGTCATATACTTCTATATTATCGTACATTTTATACCAGGACTTATTAATAAAAGTGTTGAATGTAAAAACTGCCTCATCAGCGTGTATGAACTTGATGTTATTAGTAATAGCTCTTTGCATTTAATCATTTATAAAGTTTAAATTATTACTATAAAATGGCACTGTAAAATCAATTACTCTCTTCACTCTGTTTACAGTCTTGAAAGTAATGCCATTTCTTCTATAAATATTAACTATAGTCTAAGGAGAAATACGCATGTCAGGAAACTTACGATGAAACATTATAGCTCGTTAGTCAAGAGGAATGTGAGCCCAATACTTCAAAGTCTTCGAGTCGCAGAGGAAGTCAATATGAGCCTGAGAGAACTTTTATTTTCTTGCAGGATGCGTTCAACAACCAGAATTAAAATGCTAAACAGCTAGCAAGCAGTGATACCTAACTGTTGAGGCACTCTTGCACAGGAGCTTTGCTATAGCTGCATAATTCATTACTGGTTTGACTTAGTCTATATTAATACTTGTACCATACCTAAGCTTAAGAAGTAAATCTAAATATTAATCATCATAAATAGACCCTAAATTTCGCTAATTTCTATTTCTCATTTTGCAAATTGGCCTAATTTCTCTACTAACCCCAATAAGACCCCAACTATACCCTACAAATCAAAGCACTTATAAACCTCACTAAGGGATTTTGGGGTTTTGATTATTAAAGTGAAGCCAGTCTGAAATAGAACGCAGCTGGAAACTATGTAAGATTAAGTTATATAAATTAAAAACTTTTTGAAATAATTTGTAATTACTTTTACATTTATTTTATTTTCAAAATATTATGATAGAAAATCAAAATATACTCAATTAAATAGTATAAACAATAATGCCACCCACATTTATAATTATTAACCTTGTTAATTTTTATCTAAAACTCAATTGCTATTATTGGGTAAGTATATACCTCTCTAAGTTTTTGTCCTGTCTTTTCCAAATATCTCTTAATAAATATTATAAATTTTCTTGAGTTTTATATTATTGTTATTAAGATTATTATTATTATTATTTCCCTTAATTATCTTATTTATTTAATTATAATCTTCAAAATTTCGCCGCTATTTATACTCATAATGAAAAATTATTGATACAGTACTATATTTAATTTTGTTTTTAGAATAAATTATATAGTTAACCCTAATAATTACAAAATATAAATACTATGATATATGATTAGTATATAATCCTGATTTAGTGTTCTATAATTCATTCGGCATCTATTATTATTATTTAAGGTAAAGAATAATGATAACATTTTCATTTTCATTCAAAATTATATATATTTTTATTGAAACATAATATTTTTCATTATTTTCAATGCAACTTCAATAAAATGATAAATATATGCATTTAGATATAAATTTTATGTTATAAATAAATTAAGATTTATACTATAACGGCATCAAGTTTTAAACCAGATTTTAATATTAATTAAATATTTATGGAAACAAATTATTTTAAAAAGTCAGCCTTTTTACTTTATAAACTTATTACCTTTTTATATTAGAACAATTATGTATTAATTTTGAGAGGAAAATAATTAAGATTTTTTTAAAATAATAATGTAAATATGAAATTGAAATTATTATTAATATAACTTAGATTTTAATTAATTTGTGAATAATGCGTGCCATTTAAAAGAAACCTTTTATTCCACTCTTTTTATTCAATAATTTATTGTTTGTAGAATATTATAGTATAATTATTTGAATTATTTTCAAAATCTTTGCAATTTAATTTATGTTTATTTACAGTATTCATTTCTTTTACTCCAAATTTTTTAGCATAGATGTCATTCAAATATATCAACAAAGGGTGATTTAGCATACCAATGAAAGATCAATTATAGAAAGCATGATCATTAAATTAGATTTAATGATGTTAAAAACAGTTAATTAATAGTAATAATTTAGGCTGATATTTAATTAAATTACTCGCCCTTAATCTGCAAAATTCTGGGTCTCATACATAAGACTTAACCGAAACTAGGCAAACAATTATAAAATTGGACATCATTGATTTAGTTATATGTCTAAGAATTGCATCAAACTCATTGCTTACTAAAATTAAAATGAATAATAAAACTAAAGGGATAAACAAGCTAGGCTATATTTATAAAGAATAGATTTCATAGTCAGCAAATAGGTTAAGATAAAATTTAAGAATTCACAGTGCCTTAATTAATCTTTATAAAAATGAATTAATAAATATTTACGTGGAAGAAAATCTTAAATGGAACTAGAATAATTTCAGGATTAGTTGAAGTAAAGTATGTCATGGGGAATTATTGCTATTTATGAACAGGGAGAACTATTTAATATTATATTAAATATATAATTTTGATAGTGATATATAGAAAAGTCCTTCGTTAAATATATTGTGATTATTAAAATTGAATTTTAATGTTAAACTTTCATTTAAATCCTAGTTTATTCATTTATTGATTTAGTTTTTATATTTAAAATTTTGGCTTTGATTGAATATCTGTATAAGTAAGGGATTCCATCAAAGAATAGAATTAAACCTTACCAATAGCAAAAAGTAAACTCTCAAGAAATAAATCCATAAATTTCCATTATGGTCTAGGAGTCCAATTGTAAGAAATAACATAAATAACGAGAACCTTGATAGGAATAATCTTTAATGATAATAATTAGTAACTATTTTGAAAAAAGTAAATAAATCAATGAAATTAGACGGGAATCAATATTAATAAAATATATAATTTATTTAAAAGTGGAAGTGTATGTAGATAAATTAAAGAAGAAAAAGACAGTCAATAGGAATTATAATAATTTGATTATACTATATGGGAGAAAATTAATAAGAAATATTGAATTGTATCTTAAATTCCTTAATTTAATTAATCATTTATTCTTTATATCCACTTATTGAGTCACATAAATTATAGTAAGATTTTGTGGATTGATTTCTAATAAAATTTTTTATTTATAAAAAAAATTAACAAGCTATATGTAGGGATCAATGATATAACTAAATAGATATTGTCATGTTGATGACTAAAGTCTTGATTAAAAATATAAATTAAATAATAACATTAATAGGTACTCAATCATAAATATATCATTAAAATATATTCATAAATATTTAATTGATAAACTAAATAGAAAGGAGGCTAAGTATTATCTAAGAATAAAAAAAAGAATTTATGGAGAGCCTCTATCATAGAAAATTAGAAATAGTTCTAGGGACTATAACTCCAGCAAGAAGCGTAATTGGGGTTTTTTTGAAGTAAATAGAAAACATTGAAATTCTATAGTAATAAAGAAATATTACGATACTAGGGCATTTTGCAATCTTTGTAATAACAGACTATAAATCATATGCCAACAAAGGTTGAATTATAGTCATAAAAAAAATATGAGAATTAAAGAAATTTTATTTATTAATTTGTATATAAAATCAATCCAATCTTATAAGCTATACAAATTCATTTAAAAAATGGAATATTAAAGCAATTATTAATTAAAACATAAAATAAAAGATCTGAATCAGAATAAAAGTCAGCATTATACTTTAATTAAACTAATTTTAGTTGGAGATAAGTTAGTAAAATTATGTTACTTACAAATGTAGGTTAAATTTCCTACAAGAAATTTATCGGTTCTGTTATTTTTTTGCTAAACACAAGTTTTAAATGAATTTAGATAATAAGTTCTATTTTCTTTAAAAGGCAAAGTTTAAATTAAAATTAATACTCCAGTTAATGTGAAAATGTAATTCATTCAAGTAGAATATTCTATTTCACCATATTAGTAGTTACAAGCCTTAATTCCTTAGAGTTACTGTGATTAAGAGAATAAAATTCTTTCAAGGTAAAAAAGTGTCTCTCATCAATTCAAATTTAGATCTTTTTATTATGCAGTTATAAATGAAATATTATGAATTACCGAATCATTACTTTGAAATCTTAATTTTGATATCTTGAATCTAAAATATTTTTATATTGTAGAATTTCTTATATTCATATGTTGACAAAAAAGAAACTTTTTCCTAATATAAAAAATTTTAACAAACTATAAACAACTACTAAATCTATCATGAGACAGGTTACTCCTCATTTACAAAACAATTCCTCAAATGAGAACCCTAATTATAAAATAATTATTGGTTGAGACTATATATTTATTCTTCCACAAATAATAATTGGTTTAAAAATGTTAAAATAATCAGGAAAAATAAGAAACCCTCTACGTTAAACTCAGTTAACCCTAACTTATATAAGGTGGCAAAATTTTATTAGGATTAGAAATTAGATTTTCGATAATTAAGTAAAGATTACTAATTCAATAAAAATTTAAAAAGTGGAAGTCAATTAATTACATTATTTTTTTATTGATTGGAATTATAAAGTTTTTATTTATGTATCCAATAGCAAAACAATTCAAGGGGTATTAACTCTTTTGTAGAAGAGGATATTTATGATAGCCACGAGAGAATACTCAATTAATAATAAATATTGGGAAGTTAAAGTTAACGAATGAAGATTGAAGATAAGTTAGGGGATTTATACAATGAAGCTAGCCATATTGTGTGATAAATATAACTATAATAAAAAAAGTATTATCTCAAATAATAGTGGAAGTATTATAAAAGTGGTTTTTTCACAAATTAAATTATAGGCTAATAATAGAGAATCTAAATACCCATTTTTTTTAATTATAAAAATATCATTCGTGGTGTAATGAATTATATTTAAATAAAGTATTTCTAATAATAAATTTAAAATAATCTAAATTTAAAATTATGCTTTTTTAATTTTATTATATAATAATTAATATTATGTTTAATTCTGTCATAAAGAGATTTATTCATGTATTTTTATAATTTTATCAGAAAATCTAGGATTTAATTAGCTAAAATAATTTAGCATGATTAAGGTGTTATAACTTACTACTAATTCAATAATAGGTAACTTAGAAAAACAAACCAACTAAAAAAGAACATTTTAGTGTGAGATATAATATAATTTATCTTAAATAGGGTTATTTTAACTGATCAAATTTTGAACAAAATTCAACAGGAATTCTTTAAAAACGAATTTATTAATAGTAATAATGTACATAAAAATTTAAGGGATTTTCAAACAAAATTAAATAACGAAAACTGATTTAAATATAAACGGGTGATAAGTAAAAATTATAATTAAGTATCACAAACTCGTAAATGCCTGAAGAAAAATAGAGCATTTTAATTATCAATTTCATTTAAAATTTATTAACCATGTTATTCATTAATTCTCTTTTTCTTCTTGATTTGAAATTCAAATTATAAATAAACTATTGGAATATTTTTATTTGAATTGTATAATTTATATAAAAATTTACAAGATATAGTTATTCTTATAGGTTATTAAGAATCAAGATAACAAAATCTTAAAATACAAATAAACATACCAGTTTCTTGGTTTTACACGCACACTAGTTTCTTAGATTAAGTTCTAAAATTATTCAAAAAAATGTAAACTTACAAAGTGATATTGAAAATGATTGAAACAACTCAGATTATCAATCATAAATTTTAGACTCATCATTTAAATAGTTTCATTCTATGATAATATTTCATTAATTGAATAGAAACAGGTTCTTGATACAAGCAATGGAAAAGTATAATAAATAAAAGGCTTTTACATGAAGGACTAAGATTACTCCTTAAATATAATGTCAAAATGAACCATAATATAGGAAATAATTTTAACTCTCAATAGATATTTAAATCTAAACAATAATAAGAATGATATTATAGAGAATTTTAGAGAAGATATTTTATAGGCAGGCACTATTGCTATTAGACCAATAGGCAAGAACATGTATGATGACAAAAAATAATTAATAAAAAATAGATTATATAAAAAAATTATTAAATTTTTATTTAGAAATTTGAGGAAAATGAAATATATCCATTTATATAATGCATTAAAAAATCAAGAAATTGATTAAAGTCATTGAGAAATTATGAACTTTTTGATAAATTTATGCATAAATCAATATAAAAACAGCAGTATATACTTAAAATGTGCAATTTTTAATTAAAAATCAATTTAAAATAGTTCTAATTTAAAGCAATGAAAAATTATTTATCAGTTACAAATTAAGAATTAGTGAGAAGTTCTTACCCATTTTTATTATAAATATAACTTTAGGGAAGCTTAAATTTCTTATGTACATATAAAGAATTAAACAATTGATATTAATTCTTTTTAAATTAAATTTAATTAATCAAGTTTTATGAAATAAGGAAGAATATAAATTTATTTTTTTAAATGCATTTAAGGAATATTAAACTTTACCCCTAAAAAGTAACTATTTACAAATCTTATTTTATATTTTTAAATAAATAAATAATAAAAATTAAATATAATTTATAATTTAATTGTTTGGAAACTTCCCACCCCATAATTTAATTTAATTAAGTTTAATTCTACTAATTTATAATAAGTTTCTTATAAAAACTTATTTATCAAATAAAGTAAATTCTCATCAATATCTAGATTAAATCTTAAAGAAAAAGTATTAAATTAACTTAATTTATTATACATTATTATTTTAAAAACATTAATATACTTTGCCAATCAATGGTTTTTAAA
The DNA here is from genome assembly GCA_000711775.1 of Oxytricha trifallax. NCBI lineage: Eukaryota > Ciliophora > Spirotrichea > Sporadotrichida > Oxytrichidae > Oxytricha > Oxytricha trifallax. The sequence continues at coordinate 9,438 of ARYC01001576.1, forward strand.
CATTTTTAGTACAGTAGCATGCTTATTCCCTTATCTTCTATCATTTATTTTATTTTAAGTCTTATAGAAATTTCTGCATGTGGAATATACTTTACTGTTCATCCATTTCTTTCCTTCTCATTGATATTTTAGTAAACTAATCATTGAAATAATTTCTTTAATAAAAATGCAATTATGAATTATAAGATATTAATATATATTTTATAGTTTACTTTTCTTCTTTTGAGATTCTGAGTCCTTTCTATCGATAAGTTTCTGAAATGATTTTGACCCTCTCTACTATATCAAACCTTCAAACTATTATTTCGATTCTAGATGTTTGAGAATACCCTTCATTTACTATTCTTAATCAGAAGTTTTTCCCAATAATTAATCAGTGTTCAACAATAAGACTTTGACTTACTACCCCTTTGGATATTTATTAATCACGCTACTTTTATACTTATCAGTTTTGATGTTAGTTTATGCAATTTATTGAAGTTATGGATATTTATATTCTTCTTACTAATATTCAGTTAAATTAGAAGATCTTAATCTTGCACTTAATTATTTTCCCTATTTATCTAAAGTCTAAATATCACTACCATGAAGTTTAAGTTAATCTATCTGATGACATTAAACCATTTAATTATCTTTAATATCTTAAGTTTTAATTTAAATCTAGTTTCTATCTCGCTTTAAACTTTTTTTATCTTAATCTTCAAAAGATTTTTATATATCTTGAATACCTGAATTACTCAGTTTTTACCTATTATTTATAACATCATTTCCTAAATAATCACCCAATATCTAATCTTAATAATGTTAATGTGGTTCTTGACTAATAGCATTTTGTATCTACATAGATTATCCCTCTTACTATTGTTATTAATGAGAAGTCTTATTTAAATTTAGTACTTTACATTTTTTCAGTTTATCTTTTTTGAAGTTACTTAGCCAGTTCATTAAAATATCAATCAAAAATAATACCCCCTTTTAAAATAATGATTTAATTAATTATAATCTTCAATTTGAGCCGCCTATTTATACTCATAATAAATATATAAAAACAATTTTTCATTATAATTAAAAAATCAAAATTTTTATTTAAGAAATTAATTTTTTTCTAGTTTAATTAATATTTGCTCATTAAAAGATATAATTTATTCGAATATAAAAAATAATTTACATAAAAAAATAAATCTAGCTTATTATTTTAACATTTTATCTGATATGGTTTAGGTATGTAATATAATTTATCAAAGTAATCAAAATTATTCTTAATATTATCAGATCACTCTTGGACTTTATGAGTCAATTTAGTGACTTTATACAAAACTTCTTGTACCTTTATTGTAAGATTTGTTTCTGGGTTTCTTGATATAAACTCTTTCCTGAGAGTGACTATTTTGTTGTAGAATTTACTTATGAGCTAGAATTCATAAAATTATATTAATTTCATTAAGAATTAAAAAAGTGCTATTAAATGAACACAATTAAATACAATTATACTTTTATATTTATTCTATTTTTTAAATGTTTCTATAGTCTTACTGCTACTAATACTTAGAGTTAAATATACTATGATCGTCGTCATCTTTTTCAATTTCAATATTGACATTTGCTTGACTATGATTTTTGTATTTAAATGGGTTACTGCCACCTTTCTAATTTACTCTTTTCCCAGTAAGTATAATTATTTATTTTTTAAATAAAATCATTTAGATTGAAGAAAAAGTAAAATTACTAAATAGCATCCTTTATTACTTTAAAATAATGAAATAAAATATAAGTAATCCTGTTTGATTTTGAAAAGTACTAATATTCATGGGCGAAGGTGACAATTAATTCAATTTCAAATTCATATCCTGATAAATTGGGTTTTTCAAGTATAAAGTTTTATCTGCAATCCCTCTATCTATAATTGGTTTTTGATTAGCTCTTTAATCCTTGATAACACTAGAGTTGTTGAATTCTCTAGTTCTTGAAGTAGTCAAGACTGAAACATGCCCATTTTAAGGTATTTTACTATCATTTTAGTCTTGTCTAGTTGATTGCATCAAAGATTATGAATTGTCCAAAAGTGAATTTTCTTATAAAGACTATTCAACTATAGAGGTTTCTTGAGTGCTTGGGAACATAAAACTTTACATGTGTTTGTTCTTTTGATTCTTTATGTTTCTTTGATTTTAGCCTGCATTCTACAGATTTATACCAATAGAAGTCTCGTCTAGTTTGTAAATGCTTTTATAGTTTATAGGGGAATTATTGAGAGTGCTGTTAATGAGAGTGTGTTTTTAGGTTCTAGTCTTGGTTCCTTTGTTCTTATTATCAAATAAAGAGTAACCTGCTTATATAGCCCCTTCTAAACTTAGTTTTGATTTTTTTAGTATGTAACTAGGACTTTCTAACAGTGAAGGATTTAAAGCGTTATTTTGAAACAGTATTTTGTCTTGAGTTTAACTTTACATAAGTTCAATATTCTACAATGATTCCATGTCTTGAGTTTGTTGAGTTTAAGTCTAAGTTTACTGTTGAGCCTAGTGTAGATTTAACTTACTCAAATTGAACAACTAAGAGTATTCTTGATTTAGAGCGTCGTTTAAATAATCCCCAGTTCTATAGTGAGTACTTTAATATCTAGCATGTTATGGTACGAAAGGTAAGGGGCCGAGTCTTAAAGTTTTGAAATCTTTCGATGTGGTAGGAGAATTAAATTTCATGATGTTATTGCATATTAAAAGTATTCTAAGTTAATAACATAATTTGATATTTTTTCACATAATAGGGTAATGGCCCCCTGGGGGGGGCCGCTAAAATTTTATTTCTCATTCTTATAAAATGTTCTAATAATGACTAAATCATCAAAGTAACATGTTATAACGTATTAATTAGGTCAAAAATTACTTTTCTAAAGAATCTGAGCAACCCAGATAGTAGTAAAATTTCACATTAACATCATAAATATAATTAGATTTTGAATAAATATTAGTATTTTTTTCTAAATATTTTGCGCAACATTCATTTGTGATTTCACTAAATTAAATACTGATAAATTGATTAACTGCTATAAAAGCATGATAAGCTTTTTATTGATGTTAAAAAATAGATAATTGTACCTCAATGATTGTATTACAAACTATAATAGAAGTTAATCAATTTATCAGTATTTAATTTAATGAAATCACAAATGAATGTTGCGCAAAATATTTAGAAAAAAATACTAATATTTATTCAAAATCTAATTATATTTATGATGTTAATGTGAAATTTTACTACTATCTGGGTTGCTCAGATTCTTTAGAAAAGTAATTTTTGACCTAATTAATACGTTATAACATGTTACTTTGATGATTTAGTCATTATTAGAACATTTTATAAGAATGAGAAATAAAATTTTAGCGGCCCCCCCCAGGGGGCCATTACCCACATAATAGATTTATTAAATAATATCTGAAATTCTTTAACTTGTGATATCTCTCCTCGTTTACTTCCTTTACTTATATGTTTAACTGAACTATTAATTATTAGGAGTTAATGGTTGAGTTATAGGTAAATGATTAAATTTATTTGTTTAAGTAAGGAAAACCCTTTTCTTTTAGATTGGTTGATTCGTCATTAAAGGAGGCAAAGCTGATAGATAATTTGGATTGGAATTTCTAATAAATAATTTTAGATACCAAATTATAATCTTACAGAGCTTGCTAAATTAATAACTATGCTTCTTGACTTCTATCCTAAATAAGCATGGATGGAAGGCTTGACATCAATTTTAACCTAATATAATTAAAATGATAATAAATTTATGATTACATGTCTTCCTCTGATATTTTTTTGACTTCAGGCTCAATCTCCCGTTCTTATAAACTTTTTAAGTAATCGAGCTTTAAAGGGTTAATTTTCTTCTTTTCTTAATTCAACTGCTTCATTTTGTCAATTCTATCAAAGAGCTGCTCAGCTTTCAAAGTCATTGGACTTTTAGGTTTTTCTTGTTCTATCCTACTCATTGCATCATAGAGAGATGAGTTAAATAAGTTTTTGGTTTGCCCTAACTATTGCCTCTATGGTGATGGTGACTCATCTTAAACTTTAGTATTTTATTACTAATGCTGTTAATTTATAATTGGCTATACCCCTCTAATTTCGTTTTCCTTTACCATCATTTGATAGAACATTTATTCTGTAATTTCTGATTTAGATAGATCTTTCTCCTCAAGATCAGCAACTCGTTTAATATCTTCCTCTGTGAAATAGGTTTCATATTTAACAATAGACACTCGCTTTTCATGTGCAACTAGTAAATCCCCACATTGTATTTCATTCATTGATTCTTAAATTCCCTCTAAATTCTTAGAATTTTGTGATTCATCATATTTATTAGAAGATTTTTCGCCAAGATCTTAGGTCGCACTCTGATAAATCACATTTTTATTTCTAAAGCAGACTGAATCAATTTTTCCAGGAAACTTAATTTCTTTCACTAATATTTTCTTTGGCATTTTCCAGATTTTAATTAGGCCTTCAGTACAAGAAGTTACAAGTAGTTATAAAAGTGGGTGATAGTCCAGCCCTGTCAAACTTGAATCATGTTCTTTTGTCTTATCTGTTTCTTATCTGTATATCTTAACTTACTATACAAAATTTTATGCTTCAATATTCAATTAATTTGTGAAATAATATAATATCAAACTAGATTACCTAAGCTTATATTAGCTGTTTGCTAATATTTAAAGTCTGCTTTCTTAAAAAGGTTTAGGCTGAATTAATCGAGAATATTTCAAAGTCTCCAGATTCAAAAGCAATTAAGAAATTACTATCATGTAAGTTTTGTATTTATTATATAGGTCTAAAAGCTTAAAATTAGTAATGGACATTTATTTTCTTTTCAGCAGCATCAATGGTCCAAACCTAAATAAACATTTAGTAACATCAAAAAGAATAATAATGTATATCCTCACTTTAATAATCAAATCATCGCACATGCTGATAAATAGTTATTTTTCAGGTATATAATGAATAAGTTTAACACTAGCTCTGCTTATAGTTAGTCTTGCATATATCTACTCCATCTTCTGAGTATTTACTATGTAAAGTTACCCCTTTGACATACCCTAAAGTACAATTAAATTACTTAATTAAAACATGAGATTTCACTTACAAAAGCAAGATATTCTTGAACATCCTCATTATCCTTGATAAAGTTTTAGATAGCATTTAAATGAATCTTTTCATTAAATATATCTTAATCTATAGGTTTTATCCACTGACTTTTATTTTCACATCGAATCAGTTAAGTGCACATGATTTTTTGAGTTCCCACGCTTTTCCCCTCGCTATCTCTAAATTAAGAGGGTTTGAGTATTTTCTCCAGGAGAGAAGTTTCTTTGTTGAATTAATATATGCAAATTGAGCCTGTTATTAAGAGCACTAAAAGTCTGTTTAACTTTCTTGAGTGAAATAGAGCTACTGTTTATTAAGCTGTTGGTGGAGGATACAAAGTTGACATTAAAAAATGGAATTAATGGTTTAAATGATATAGTAAAAAATTTAAATTCGAAGCATATATTTTGCTTCTAAATAAAAACTATCACAATGACATGAGCTTTTATGTGAGAGTGTCTTGAATGAACACTGAATTATCCTCACACAAGATCAATTAAAAAGGTTAATAATTCTGATTCTCAAAATCTTAATGAAATTTACTTGACAGTTTTTTCTAAGCTACTAATCCATGCTCTACTATCTATTTTGATAACTGCATTGACTATCTTCCATTAGTCATTACATTTGAAGTTTCATTATAAAAACTGTAATTTTATTAGAAACTTGACACTATATATCTTATTTCAACCTCTGGTGGTAGCATGAAAGTATCTGCGTTTAAGTGAAGGTCACTCAACATTATTTTATTTTATTGAGCAGCAAAAATTTTGGTTCCATTGTTGAATAATTTACACATTGTCAGTTTATAGGGGAGAGTGAATTAATACAGCATGTTGAATTTCTAATATAAATTGTTTAATTAGAATATATGCTTACATCTAGGGACCATATTTTCACAGATCCATCAATAGAGAAAGATAAGAACATAAATTAAAAACCATGAATATAACAAAATGCTAATAAATAATATCATTTAATATATTTTGGTTTACTCTCATCACCACTGGGATGCTTAGATAAGCTTCCTATTTCCCTGAAATGACCCTGATATTTATGAATTAATTTCTTATTTTTTGAGTGTTTCCACACTAGTAAATGACCTAGGGTAGTTGATGTTATGAAGTATCTGTACTCTTTGCAAATAATATTCATAAATTATGAAATTTCTTTTACTTTTCCAATAAGAATTTAATGCAAATAAGTATATCAGTGATGTTTTAATTAGCATCACTAATTTTCTACTAAGTCTGGTCAATTAGCAGACTTTTATAAGAATTTAGTAGTTTATGTTGACCTGACGATAGTTCGTGAAAAGTAAGATTTAAGTGATCCCAACATATAATCATATCATTTTACTCATCTACTTTCATACCTTTTGCCCATATTGGCATGCCTTCAAGTGTAATCTATAAGTAAAAATATAAGAAATTTGATGTGAAGAATTGTGAAAATTTAGCTCCTAAGAAATTAATCTACGTAACTTACCTTATTTTTGATTTCAATTTTTATAGTCTTTCCCTCGGGATCAATTTAGGAAGCCTAAAATGGCTCATATTTGCCTTAATAAGAGAAATCAAAGATAAAAACTCCATCAATACCAGCTGTTATTAATTTATTCTTTTAATCATAGAAATGCGCAAAGTTTACCAATCTAATGCTATTCATTTCTTAAGCTTTAAATGAATAATCATTTTAAAATAAAATCATAAATTATATTCTTCACATTATATATTATATTAATATATAAGCCTTGACTATGTTGTAAACTTCATTGATGAATATCATCTTGAAATCAGCAGTTACCAATAAATATAGCTAAAATCATATATTAATATAAATTCCCCTCTTCATTAAAATATTTATATATAATGAAATTGATTCAAAAACTCACCCTATATTTCTGAGAGTAAGCAAGAGTAGATACAGCGGAGTGAGCTTTGAGATACTCTGGCAAATGTATAACTTTCTTTTTCATGCCATTTTACATACTCCAAAAGTGTATTTATTTATCGTCAGCAGTGATAAAAAGCCTATAAACGCAATTTATGATAAATTTTATAAAGTTCACTAAAAATTATTAGGAGTATATTAAGCTAAATTATATGATGATTATGGACTTACTGGTTGTTTTTATTGATAAGAAATTGTTTCACTTGATTTTTATGATGAGTGTATTGCAAATCTTCACTCAATCCAAAGATTAGAGGTTTCATAAGTTGGCTTACACTCTCACTTGGAACTATATTATTCTCAGACTCTCCTTCATTCTCCAAATATATATATTATGCTTAAAAAGTATATGCCTACTGTAAATGTATAATCATATGTAAAATATGGGAAACTGTCATCTTGAACCTTCATTTCATCATGACTTTTCTATTGACCCTGCTTATATAGCTGTATCCCTCTACTAAACGAGTCCTTACTCTAATTCACTATAAACTTGCTCTTGGTAGTATGATTTTGAGCTTAATTAGTATTAGTGAACCCGTCCATTTTCGAGTCTTTGTATGTTTAAGAATTTCTCAATTTATTCAAACTGGAAATACCCCCTTAACCCTCCTTGGAAGAATTTAATCTTTCTTCAGAGAATGTAACTGAACTCTACAGCTGTGAATTGCGGTTATTAAAATTATAGAAACTATATTGTGATAAGTGTTTCTCTTGCTGTTCACGATCTACTTTGACATTCTTTGGGAGTTTGCACCCTGCCTGGAGGTGGTCTGGTCGTCCCCTGTCTCTTCCAGATAGTAGTCGTAATATTCATCGTCAATATCATCATAGTTGTCGTATTCATCAGTTGAATCCATATTAATTAATTTTGGTTTTTATCTCTTTTAATTATTATAAATTAAAACTTCATTTTATTTTATCTTTCAATTATTTCCATCATATACAAATATTTTTTTTATTTCAAATTAAATAATATAAAACTAAAAGCAATTGCATAATATTATTGTAAGTTAATAATTTTAGTGAATTTAAATTTAAACATAAATTATATAAAATGAAATTAAACAAAACTATAGCTAGTTTAGTGTTTCTAAATGGCTTAAAATAGGCTTTTTTCTTAATGCTTGCACCATTTCTTCCCGCCTAGTTTGATAAGAAAAACATTCCTAAAGTGGCTTTCACACCCTTATTTGTGTAAGTTTTATAAAAATAAAAAATTATAATAAAATACGTTAATTCTCAATTCTTATTGAATATCATATAGGTCTTATACCATATTCTTTTTTATTACCTCAATTTTCGCAGGTAAGATGCAAGGAAAGTACGGAAGATCACTAGTTATCAAATAAAAATTATATAAAATTATTAATTAACATTATTCTTGTTATATATCTTAGAATATTTATGTAAACATTCGATAACTTTTAAATTTCATTAATATAATTATAAAGATTTATCAGAATTTCATTATTTCTATAATTTGGTGCTGCTCTTTGCTTTATTTGCCTAGAATTTATAGACAATGTGTAATTAATAGCTTACTTTTTATAACATATTTTAGTATGTTATTTTTGGTAGTCGGATTTTTTGGAAGAATAATTTAAGGAATTGGTGTGGGACTCCTCTAAACTGCCTGTAAGTGTGATTAGTTAATTCTTTTAAGCAATTAGCATAATAGAAAATAAAAATAAATTCGAAATATTTGTATTGTTATTAAAAATCAATCAAACATTCTATGTAGCATACTCGGAGCTGTTGATTTAATTTCCTCAAATACAGGAATAACTTGTCTCTTTCATGGAATTTGGGTGTGGTAAGTTTAATAATTTATGGGTAATATAATCTTTAAATTTATATAGAATTTGGAGCAATTTGTGGTTTTTTAATTTCAGCTTTTCTGTCGTATGTCCTTGGATTTATTGGGCCATTCGCATTTTTTGGTAATTAAAGAATTTAGATTAATTTCTTATTGTTAACTCTTTGTTTTTTTTTAGAAATAAATACTCAATAATTAATTTTATAGGAATGGTGTTCTTGGTATTTGGTGTGTTTCAAAACCAGTTGATAAATTTTGTAAATGTGAATGAAAGCAATTTAAATGAGAGAAAACCTTCAATTTCAACTATGGAACCTGTGATTAGATATAATTAAATTAGATTAGTAATAATTTAACATTATCAAGTTAATGAAAGGTTATGTTTGTATATTATAATCTTTTAAGGAAGTGAATAGAGACACTTTAAAAGATAGTAACATTCATCCATATTTAAGAAATGAAGGAGCCATCTAAACTCTGATTTATGATTCAGTATAATAATAACCAGATACCTAACAAAATAATGATTAACAGCTTTTATACAAAAGTATCATCTAGACTTAAACTCCGAGTCAATAGGAAGATATTTAAGAATAGCTTCTTGTTAAATCAAATATCAATAATCTCTAACAAAAAGACAGCTATGATAACTTGAACTACTTTCATGTTTTGGGAACCTCCAGAGGGCTATTCGCATTTCTAGATGTAATGATGTGTTGCCAAATGTTCAACTTTTGTGATACAACTTTCTCTGATTACCTAAAAGATACTTATAGGTATAGTCCTGAGATAATAAGTTTGCTCTACTCTGTGTAATCTATAGCATTTTTGAGCATGTGTTTTGTAGCGCCAAAAGCTGCAAAAAGATTCAATCTAGTGGCTTGTGTAGTTATTGCTCAGTATATACAATGTTTTGCGTCATACTTAATAGGACCTTCTGTGTTTTTCCATATACCTTAGCATGTATGGATTACCATGCTAGGTTTCACTATTTCTGGGTTGGCCTCTCCCTTCACGATTGTACCTCCTTATAAAGAACTTGAAAATTCACTAGTAAAATATGATAGTCAAAAGAAATTCGATCCAGAGGCAGTTCACTGATACATTTTTTTATTTACTTTAAATAAGTTAATGTATTTCAGTTCAGGATGTAGTCTCTGGTTTGTTCAATTCAGCTTATGCTTTAGGTGGAATAACAGGCCCTACCTTCGGTGGATATGTAACTAGATATGAAAGTTTTCGCACGACAACAGACATTTAAGGAGTTATTATGGGTGTCCTAGCGACTTTGCAGCTTTTGATTGTTTATATACCTTAGAGATTAAATTCAAAGAGGATCAATTTAGAGAAAAGAGCTATTGTATATAAGTAAGTTGACGAGAACTGTATCGTAGATTAATAGTAAGATTAAGATATAGATTAAGAGAATGATATTAAATAATGAGTATTTACTCTCTATACGAGTAAGGAGAAATGTGAAGATATTAGAATATATTTATTTCTATATGGGAGTCTTCACTTATTTTTTTATTAAAGTTTTTAAAATTTTGAAATTAAATCATAGATGTTATCCATATATACGTAATCATTTTGCGATTGCATAATTTGATTAAATAATAAATATACCAAATGAGACTGAATAAGACTATTTTCAGCCTTGTCTTTCTAAATGGCCTTAAGGAAGGTTTTTTCATTGTTTTAGCACCGTTCCTCCCTGATTAATTCGATAAGAAGCAAGTACCATAAGTCGCTTACACCCCCTTGTTTATGTAAGATTGGAAATTGTTCTCAAATGACTTTAATATAGATCTTATAAACCATTTGATTATTTCAACAAATTAACACAATTTTCTTATTAGTTAAGTGAATTTAAAATAATATCTAAGTTTACTGTGATGTTTTTCTTTACATCACTGATCATAGGAAGACTTCAATCCAAACTAGGCAGGTCAATAATGATTAGAATAGCCATGTTTTTGAATACTTTTTCTGCCGGATGCTTTATATCACTTGAATATATTGAAAATGTGTAAGAAATATCTCAATGATTAAATTAATTGTAATAGACCATTCTTTTTGGGGTCTTAATTTTGTATGATTTATATAAAATATATTAATATTGAGAAAGCTATAAAATTTCAATTATAGAGTATAAATAACAATTAGATTAGTTAAAATAATTTCTATAAATTTATATCCCTGACATTTTTGACAGTTGGATTCGCAGGAAGAATAGTATAAGGCATTGCAACAGGACTATTGCAAACAGCTGGTAAGTTTGATAGGTTTACTATATATACGTATTCAATAATTAGACAAAGCTTAATTAAATATATATGTCTTCGTTAAATATAAATGGATCATATTTATCATTTTTAAATAGAATATAAAATACCAAATTCATCAAAATTATTAATACAGTATAGATAAGCTACCCCTTTTATTGAAATATAAAGTTTAATAATGTTTTCAAATCTTTTTATTCTAATTTTATCTTGTTAATAAGGTTAAATTTTTGCCTAATAATATCTTAAATTCTATTCTTATAGCTTATGCTGAGCTGCTCATTTATAATAATTATATATATATAGTATTTATTTACGAGATCTCTTCATTTAATTTTTTTTAAAAGAAGTGATTATATATTAATTTAATTATAGTTTCCTGATATCTAGGAAGAATTGGTCTCATACATGGAATTTGGCGTTGGTAAATCATTAATAAAAGGGTAAATATGTCTAAGTTAATAATCGAAAATAATTCTTAATTTTTATAAATATCTATTTAACCACCTTAATTGATTGATATAATTAATTATAAATAGCTTTTGGAAGCATAGTGGGCCTGCTAGTTTCAGCGTTTCTATCGTATTACATCGGGTATGTGGGTCCTTTTGCATTCTGCGGTAATTCATTCTTATATTCATCAATATCAACTTTTATTATTATTTTATATATATATATATGAATTAAAATTGTAAAAAAAAAATCAATCAATTAACTTAATAGGTGCCTTATACTTGTTTTATGGAATTTTTCAATCTTATCTTATCAACTTCGTTTCAAAAGAGCAAGAAGAACAATTGATCTCTGAACATTATTTATAAATAAATTCTCTAATTCTTGAAAAAATTAATTGTAATTATTTGTTAACTCTTAATTTTATAAGTAAGAGAATTTATTATATTTTTCTAAAACATTAAATGCTTTAGTCAATCAAATCAAGAATGAAGACTCCTCCAGGATCTATCTTGCAACCACATTTGCATGAATAAGCTCATAAAAACAAACTCATAATGTCTTAATTGGGAGGAAATATGTCTCCACATTAAAGCTTAATGATGGAGCGCAATTAAAGACCTAGAGTCAAGATCCCTTGACCCCTTAAGTAAATGTTTTATTGATTTATTTGTAAAACATAATTGGGGTCTCAATAGGATGTGCAGATATGGAGTCTTATGTGACATAATTAAATTCAAATGAATATTAGTTTTAGTTTGAAACAAATTTAGTAGATTGTCTTTTTGTACTTTAGCTATATTCTAATGAATATCGAGGATAGTTGGAGGCTCTACAAATCTAATCATTGATCTTCTTACTACATATGCTAGTATGATACTTTATAAACTTAAAAAATTGACTAATTCTAGTACATTTAAGTCATGCTTTCGCTATCGATCTTTATTATAAATAGCAATAACTATCCATGCAAGTTATTAAATAGAGAAAATTGTTCACTTTTCACCGATTTTTGAGAAGTATCCAAAGGTCCCAAGAATATTTTAAATGCATCAAACTCTTATTTAAGGCTCTTTTGAACTATATATCTACAATTTTTAAAATGGCAGAGGTTGAAAATAAAATTTTAATATTTCAAATCTCTATGAATAAATGCAAAAAACAAGAGGAACTCTTACTCGCTTCACTTATCTCTTAGCTTATGTAACAACCCTATTAGTTACTCTCTCTAAAAGATCAAAGATAAATGATATAACTTTCTAATCCTTTATCTTCGCTAAATACCAACTAGATTTGCATGAGAAAATACTTTGCCTATTAGTCAATCTTATCTTACTTTTATACCAGATTTTTTGTTACAAATGTTAAATGTAAATGTAGCTTCATCTAGAAGTAGATATCAATTGCCATAATCTAATAAGGTTATCATCATATTTTCATAAAGAATTAGCAATAAATATATTTAAATAATTATAGAATGGGATTGTAAAATTTATAGCCCTCTTCTTTCTATTTAAACCATCAAAGTGATAGAATATTTTAATGATTATTGGCGAAATTTTCGAAGAGAAATATATATATATCAGAAATCTTGTGATGAAACATGACAGCTCGCGAGTCAAGTGGATAGTGTGTTCAATACTTTAAGATTTAAGAATCAGTGGTAATAAATATGAAAGATCAGGCAATTCTTTCATTTTCTCGCTGGCTTTTTCAAGAACCAAAGTTAAATTACTAAACTGCTAACCCCAATAAGATAACTCAACTATACCCTACAAACCAAAGCACTAATAAACTTCATTAAGGGGTTTTGGGGTTTAAAGTCTTCAGCAATGAAGTCCATCAAGAATAATTTATCTATATTTTGAGAAGATATTGATTGTTGCCTAAATCTTTATGTATTCAAAACCCCAAAACCCTTTCAGTAGTTTGATTGAGTTTTTGATTGATAAAAGTAGACTATTAGTGCATACTTTATTAGGGTTTTAATAGGGTTTATGTAGGGGTTTAATGTTTAAATATTAGTAATTTAAGTGAGTATATGCGAGGTTCGGTGTCAGTTTATGACAGTGAGTATATAGATTTATTGTTTAAGTTGCGTTATGGAAGTGATGAATATAATGACCAACTCAGACCTATTCTTAATTACACGTCTATAGCAAGGCTTCTCCATAAATCTCCTGCTACTGTTAGGTCTCACTGTCTATTAGCATAGAATTTAAAGAAATAGCATCTTAATTCTAAGCCTAAGAGACCCTTAAAATTTTAGCAGCATCATATTGAATATCTTATTAATGATAAGACTTATACTGGGCTCACTTCTCTCTGGCCTAGAGAGCTGTGATGTTTCATCGCCAATTTCCTGAGCTTCATATCTCTGCTTAATCGATAGCAAACATATATAAAAAGAATGGAACATCTTACAAGACAGTCAATCGCATAAAGAGAGTGATTGACTTTAATGTTCCATTTTATAAGAATAATTTAAATTATATATTCGATTAAATGCAGAGGTCTTAAGAGCATAATATAAAGTTCATTCATGCTGATAAAGCTGTATTCACCTTTAATACCTTCATATCAAGGCCTTGGTATAAGAGGTACAGCAACATTGAAGTATATGATCAAAAGGTTAAGGTTTAAATTCATGCTATACTTGGTGGAATCAGTGAAGATAGTGGGCTAGAGACTTATGTTATCCACCCTCGCTCTATTAAGACTGAATAATATATATAATTTTTACAATAGCTCAGAGACAAATACGCTGACTAAGAGATCATCCTGTTTGTTGATAACTTATCAGTTCATAAAACTAAAGACTCAAGAAGGGAATACGAAAGGCTAAACATAACACCAGTATTTAATGTTCCTTATAGCCCTCAATTCAATGGAATTGAGCTATATTGGGGCCTATTGAAAGGCCACTACAAGAAACTTCTGCTCTATCATTTGATGCACGATCTGAAGATAGATAAAGTAGATTTTATTAAGAGTGCTGCTAAAAGAGTCAGCGATGAGAAAGCTAAAGTGTGAGAAAGAGAAGGGAGATTTTGTGTTTATAAATAAGTATTAGATTTAAACGAATGAATAAGTTCACATATTAAATTTGCCCGTAAAGGGATTTGGCTTCTCTTTCTTTTCTTCCTCTTAAGGTTTGCTCGGGCCTATGTTTCTTCTCTTAGTGCCAGCTCCTGCATCTATGTTCATCTTTTCTGGCTTTTATAAATCTTTGTAGAGTCTCTTACTCAATTCATGCTTTACTTGTGACTTTCTCTCTCTGTTTAATTTGCTTCGCTCTTTCATCAAATAAATAGCAGTGCCAGGTTTTTCTATAAAGTTAGAAGACTAAGCTTACTAGAGATGAATGGACGCTTCTGTAGTTCCTATAGCCAGGTGTCGCTGATTTTTATTCCTGCTTCTCTTTTTCTTCAGGAGAGATGCTATAGCGTTTCTTGTGAGCTTCTTAAATTA
>ARYC01001577.1:0-12967 GCA_000711775.1 Oxytricha trifallax
TAATATAAATACTAAATTTATATTGAATTTGAATTTAAATTAACAGCCACCCTATCTCCATTGATTTCATTCTTTTATGTAATATTTTGATATATTTTATTAAATCGATAACGTTTCCAAAATAATTGCTTTTATATATAAAATATTTTGATATATTCTATGAAATCGATAGCGTTTCCAAAAAAGATTGCTTTTTTATATAAAAGAATAAAATCCAAAAGATAAGGAAGTTGCTTAAAGTAATATAAAAAATAAAAAAGAATAATCATAGGTAATTAAAGCCCTTACAGTAATTATATTTTTATAAGTTATTTGAATATAAATAAATTTTAATTTTTCCTAATCATCATCAATCAATACAGTAACAACTTAAAATTTCTTGTTTGATCAAATATTTATATATTTAGCCCTAATTAATACTTAATAAAATTTAATGCTAATGATCTCAATAGCTCCACTCTAGATTGAATATAACAAAAAGTATATAAGGATTTGGCAACTAGTGGAGCTTGCACATTGTGGACTCTCGATATCGAATACTCACCACAAAGTAGTAAATTAGAAAGCATGATTTGAAGTAATGTCTCATTTTTAAGAATACTGAGGTACTATCAGAAAAGCTAATATCGCAGAGATGCCATAATAAACTTTCGTAAGAAATAGTCAAACCAAAATATCACCTAACTCTTAGTAAACAAACAATCAATGGGACTCCTTGTGCAATTTAAAGATCTTCTCAAGCTTTTTTGAGGTTTTACCTGCTATTTAATGCGAAGTGACCAATGCTGTAGAAGCCACATTTCGATTAATGATATTTGTATTAATTCATTGAGGGAAAGTGAAAAATATACACAAAGCCTTGAATCCGTTGGTTCAATTAGTTTCTCAAATCTTTGAAACTGAAGAAGAGACATTCGGTCTATCGAATTGATCGAGGAGCTATGTATTGAAGAGCTCTTGGGAACACCGATGATGGTGGTTTAATAAACATTCTGATAGTAATTGAGATACTCAGGAATCCATTCTATGCAAATTGGAAAATGCCCTATTTTGAGCAGATTAACAATCAAGTCATCGGAAATCGCCTGTACCATTTCTATAGCATTAGGTGTAACTACAAGCAGCCACCAGAAGAAAAACAAGGTAGAGAAGAAGGAAATGCAACTTATGCTCAAGGATATTGCCACCAAACCATTCAATTGATACAGACATGTGAAAAGGCGCCTGGGTATATTAAGATAAGGCAGTTCAGGAAAAAAGTAGACTTCAATTTCTCTGCTCCTATGAGTCTAGTCTGAGTCGGAGTTCCACCGCCGTGAGAAAGCCCAAGCCACGTCTAGAGGTGCCTACTTACTTTATCCATTCAAAGCTTTTACCAGGACTTCTTTTGCAATAATGAAATGTTAAAAAATCATGAAATTTAAAGTAAGAAAAATCAATATTATTTTGATTATTTTCAAGAATATTTATAGGTGAGGAAGAAACGCTGTATAAATTATGATGAAGGGAGTGTGCAGCCAATTTACAAAAAACACACTGAAAAATTAGAAAGTTAGTGAAATGGCAGCCATAAAACATAGATGAACAATGTAAAATCACCAGCCCTATAACTCTGAACTAGTAAATGAATAGAAGCTCTCTCTCTGTAATATTCAACAACATCAGAGATGAGATCCTTAACCATTATAAGTTTTGGAGATACTTCTGCATTAACTTTAGACAAGAGGAATACTAGTAGTGACCAGTAAGAATATCAAAGAGCTGGTTGCATATACTTAGAAACAAGAATCTCTATTATTATTGTATATAGTATGTATATTATTAAATTCTGCTGCTTGTTTAAGAGTTTTAAGTTCTTATGTAATTACAAATATTCGATTAAATTTAAATTTAAATTCAGTTTGAGTATTAGAAAGACTAATGCATCTATTAAAATATATAATTTTTATCTTTTTAATTTATCTCCCTATTCTTTAAATTCTTTCATTATAAAATTATTGAACTTAAAACTAAAATATAAATATAAATATTTAGATATGTTCAAGTGATATTTAATTATATATCTTAAATTTTTTTAATTAATTATAAATGCGGGTTTTATTATTGATTCCATAAAATAATAAATTATTAAATAATATAATGTAATATTATAAATAAATAAAATATAAAATATAATGAAATTACTTTTATAAAATTTTATTAAATATAGGAATTTAAGATATTTTATATATCAAATCCCAAAAATCTTTTAAAAATTTTATAATTGTTTTGATCGATTTGGTGATGTTGGGGATTAGGGATTCTTTGGGTTGTGAGAAATTATATTAATGCTGATTTAAATATAAAAAATGATTTTTGAGAAAACATTTACTTAATTACGTATTTATTAAGATGACAAGATAGATGATTTGAGGACTTCAATAATTTAAACTTTTTGTAAACGATTAATTTTATCAATCATTACTTAGAAGCAAAATATTTCATTCATTCTTAATTTGTGACAAAAATTAATTTGAAAATTAAGATTTTACAATAAATAAAATTTACTCTATGGAAAAATTTCAAATCGTTATTTGAACTTATTTTCACAGATCATATAAAGTTATCCAACATAAATAAAAAATCTAACTATTTAAGAATTGAAATAGATTTTTCTAAACCAATAGGACCTATTTATTATAGGTATATTATGAACTTCAATTATAATTATTATTATTAAGAAGAATATTGAATTTGTGAATAAGTTTTAGATATTGATTTACATTTTTAACAATAAGTTCCATAGAAATATCATATAATTAATTAATAATTATAATGATTTTCTCCTATTATAGTTTAAATTAAGATGCAATAATTATATTTAAATCCATATTATGAGCAATTAAATTTCTTTTTATTAAGTTGAATCTTATTTGAAGGACCTCATAGAATAAAAAAACTATTTGAAGTATATATAATATGGAAATTATCAACTTCGAAAATGGAATAAAAAATTTTGAAGTAATTACATTATTGAATTTTGGAACTAAACAAGCCATATTTAGAATTGAAATTGCAAAAAAAACTTCATATTAATAAATTGATGAAAACTATTTTAAGCGTTAATTGTTTAAAATTGAAATATAGAATAAACCGTCACAATATTAAAATGCAATGAAGAAGGAAACAAAATATTCTCTTCAAAGAAACCTTTACCTAATCCAATATTAAAAATCAACATAAAACTCATTTATGGAAATGGGATTTTGATTATTAGTATATCCTTAATTCTCTAACTCAATTACATAATCAGTCTCCTTGATCATAACAAACTTAAGTCCAGGCAAAAGTGTATCAATATGTTATCACAAAATGCCTCTAAGGCCTGAAGGTTGACATCATTTGCATAGATTTTATTTAAGTATGTAAAGTTATCAGATTCATTCTCATTTATATATTTCTTAATCATATTGACGCTATAAAAATTAAACTAAAAGTTCACCATTAGTTTAATTGTGAATCTTTTCTTAATTTTTATCTCTCTCATTTTAAGTTCATTCATTTGGTTACCTTTAATTGCAAATTTATTTTTCCTTTATAACAAAAGCATAATGTGTAAAATTTGATAATGTACTGATAAATTTACAAAGTCTGTCTACAATCTTTTCTCTTGACTTCTTTACTCAATATTATTGCTTTAATTACTTCAACCTGCTTATTGTTTAAATTATATAATAAAACTTTCAAAATTTTAATTGCAATAATATGTGTTCTATCAGTTGAATAACTGAAAAATAATTTGTATTTTTATGCTTGAATTTGTTACAAAAAATATCAGCTAGTAAAGTCCGATATATTTCAAATGATTTGTGTTCCTTCTATGTTTTTATCTTAAGTATGGACTCGAAATATTCTCCTTAATATCGAGAAAAAATTATTTAATAATAATTCTAACTCAGATTCTATCTTTGTATGGATATTTTGAAAATATAATTATTTAATGATAAAGAGTAAAGCTCTGATTTTGTTAAAGATTTTTTTATAAATATAATGATTATTATTATCATAATTCATTAAATATCAGATTTTTAAAGGTAATAAAATTATAAATTTTATTATTTTATATTTTAAGAAAATAAAATTTTTTTCTTTATAACATTATTTAAAAGAAACAATCCCTTTTCCTTCTTTTAATTTTTTCTATGAAAATATTTTTAATAAATTCTAATTAATTGTTAAAAATTATATTACCCTAAAAACGATAAGTTTATAAATATTAATTATTTTTGAATTTTTAATATTTCATTTCATCTTAATTATAAATTAAAATATAGACAGTGAATATGATTATGTCATAAATCCAATATTAATGCAAGTGAAGAGAATTTTCAGTAGCTACTATTTCTTATCGTTAAAAATTCTATTAGACTACATAATATAAAAAAATAAGCATTATGAAGGGAGGATGCTTACTTATCCAAATTTTTATTTATAACAATAATTTTATTCAAATATTTAAATGAAATAAAAATTTGACTGCATAAATCATATAGAACTTAATATATTTGATGATTTATTTGGTGATATAGCAGAGTAAAATTGTGGGATCAACTTCTTTTTAACAAATCATTAACTTATTTAAGATATAATTTCCTTTCATTATAATTCAAATTTAATTAAAGTACATTTTGCACAATTAATTGATACAAGTCATGGTGGCCTTTTGAGGATGAAGATTCTTTCAATAGATTATAAATAAAAATATGTATTATTTATATGAATCAATAATTAATTAAATTGTTGATATGAAATAGTGAAATATTATTAAATTTTGTTTTAACAAATAATTCAATGCTATTTTAAATATATTATTCCCTAATTCAGTTTCAAGAGCTAGCAAAATTATTTTATAACTAATTAATATATGTGAAGTATTATTAAATAAGTCAAATATTATAATAAGAATTTACATAATTATATAAGTTGACAGATTTATACTTGAATATTAATATTTATTTAATTATATTATTAATTGTTCAAAGTTAACTTAAAATAATTGACACATGAATTAAAATTTATTTATTAAAGATTTATTTATGTATTTAAACATATATTAATTTTAAGTGCATAGCAACTTAATTCATCAGATAATAAGTAAAAAAATGTTAAATTTAAAAGTTTTAATAAAAATATTGAATCATTTTTTTCTTCTTTATATTTTTATAAATAAATAGAAATGACTTTGACATAAAGTGAAAGTAATATAATATAAATATTAAATTTAATTGAATTAATACTTATGTTTATTATATATAATTCATTAATCTCCTCTGTTTTTATTTTATATATTTTTTTCAATATATTCTAGCTATTAGTGACGCTTATCATCTTCTTAAGAATATAAGAATATTAATTATTAAATGAATTAATAAACTCTGAAATTAAATATAAACAATATTAAAAATCTCTTTTAAAATCTTTACTAGCAATTTTTGAGAAGTTATTATAAAACTTAATATGCAACCCTAACTATTTAATAGTTGTGATATATTTATTAAATATATAAATTGATGATAATATGATGACTATTTATTTAATTTATAATTGCTTGCTATATATATTTATAAATAAATTGCTCACTTTTCACATGATATAGTCAAGACCTTTGCTTATCTAAATTTGGTAGTTCATACTTTATATTCAATAAAGTTTTAACATATTTTTAATTCTTACTCCTTTTTAAGTTAAGAATAATTCTTAATACAATTTGAAATAATTTAATTGTCATAGATCTTTTGTCCTATTTAGTCCTTTTAATAAATAATTTGTGGTAAAAATACTATCATTGTTTTAAAATCAAGAATCCCTAATATTTTATAGTAAACTTTTGTAAGAATTATAAAGGCTCAGGTATTGTTCTTGATAGGTAGATTTTACAATTTATCAAAGCCAGTTTTTAGCTACATTATAAACTATTGTTACTAGCCCTTCTTAACAACTACAAAAGCTACCAAACTTATATAATAAGTTTTATATATCTTAATTAATTTTTTTTCGTCACACAAATCTTTTATACAATAATAAGGGGCTTTATCACTATAAATTTATTAATCATAAATGCTTATGACATAAAATTTTTTCAAGATTAGAGAGTCATTAATTTAAAAGACTTTAAATTTATGACTCTCTAATCTTGCAAAAATTGTATGTCATAAACATTTATGATTAATAAATTTGTTACTTTCATAAACTTGATAAATAATAATAATTAGCCTTGAACCTTGTTCTCCCAAATTTTATCAGCTTCAGATGTGCTAAATTAAATTATATTAAATTATGAAAAAATCACTATAATAATATATATTATATAATTTTATATTTAAATAAAATAAAAATTAGTGCCTAGGGAATCGATATAGACTAAGAAGGTAAATAAAACAATTTAATATTATTGTTAATTTTAATCGTTATTTAATATTATATAATATAAATGGAAAAAATAATTAAATTTCGAATTTATTTATTAATTGACCTGCTGCTGTTGAATCAAGGTGGTTAGTTGTTATAAAATAATATATTTAGTTTATAACATAATTAAAAAGATTAGAAGATTTATAATAAATTATATAATTATAAAGATCGAAGCATTTTATTTTTCAAAGTATTTTTACAGTTTATAGGCATAATTTTATTTAAGATAAACATCATCAATAAGCTTATTAAAATATTTATATGTTGAATTATATTAAACAATATAAATATGTTAATAAGTTCTTATCTTAAAAAATTCTAAGTAAAAATTTGATATATTATGAATGTTTTAAATATTAAAAAGCATTGTATAATTTACTGATATTTTTGGAAAGCGAAATCTAAATTATTAATTAATTATAAATACAAAGATTTGTAATAGAATTGTAGGAATACATTCGGAATGGAAAATTAATTATATTAAAATTGTTAATAAATAATTTATTACCGATTAAAGTTATTTTTATTTAATCTAACGTGGGCATATTCGAAAGGGTATTCAAAATGAGCTAAGAACTTACCTATTGGCTGTTCTATTTCATCAAATCCCTATAATAATATAATTTGGCTTTTATTATAAACTAATTAAATAAATTGTACCCTTACTTTAATGTCAGGTTATCTCGCTCTAGGGATAAGATTATATAGTACACCATAAGTAAAGTTTTTTGTTAATTTAGATTATCCTTCTGAATAAGCCCACGTTAGTTTTAATTAGAGAATCCTAACTGTCAATTATATTTATTAATTATATTATTATGATTAATCTTACAATTTCTTATGTATTTCTATAATATGAACCTATGACAATTAATAATTAAGATTCTCTAAATGAGACAAAAAAAGGAAATAAAATTAAAGATCTGAAATGTATTTATTTTTTGAAAATATGTGAAACATTAAATATTGATCTACCTATAAATATAAAACTTTATAAATTTTAAATTAAGTCAAAAATTTTCTAAAATTTATTTATATAAGACAATAAACTTTTTTTTTTCAAGACAATAGTTAATATTTGAAAGTAAATCGCATAAATATAAGAATTAAATTTATTTTTTCATTATGATTTTTGTTATCTTGTACTAAATTTTTAAGCTGATATAGCTTAAAATTTTATTAAAATTATTTTACTAAATATTTATTTGTATTTGATTAGTACAATGAATTAATATTAATACATATATATATATTATTTTATAAGATGAAAGTTTATATCTGAAATTTTTGCAAAATTCTACTATATTTTTAAATAATCAAATTAAGTTTTATGAGTATAATATACAGCTAATTCTAATAAATTTAATAACATGCTCAAAAAAAATCAGAGATATTTATTAAAATATGTATAAAAAAATATTTTATAAAAGAATAAATATTTGTGCATAATAAATAAATTACTTTCCAATTTCTTTTGTTTTATTTTATTAGCATTTTTTCATTCTGCTTTATTCTTAAGAAAACTTGAGAATTTAAAACAGGTTTTTAATAATATTAAATATAGAAAGATATAGTTATCTTTCATAATAATTATTAAAAAAAACAGTATAAATTAAGTTTAATCCATAAAAGAATCAGCTAAATATACTATGAAATTATAAATAAATTATAGATAAAAAGTAAATATTAAAAAGAAATAAGCAATTTAATTTTTTTAAAAATAATTAAACTGAAAATTAATCGTGAAAAATAATTAAACTTTCCTTTTTTGTCATACTTAAAAAAAATTAAATTCTATATTATAATTTAGCTTTTAAAAGAATATAGATCAATCGAAGTATTGCTACTATCATAATCTGTACAATATAATAGAAATAGAGAATAATTGGTAAAATCTTAGATGTATTAGCCTATTTTATCTGAAACTATGCTGCAGTATCTGAACCTAGTGTGTTTTACAATAGTTTAAATATGTTTGCATACATGCATCTAGTAAATTTAGGGTTGGAGGACACGAATAAATATCTTATGATAACGAGGGATCACTCTAAAGGGTAGAAAAAGTTACAATGAGTATCTGTTTTATTATAAAATTCTACATAATTTTATATCTTTTTCACATGTTTTTTTATTTAATTTATTTATTTAAACTATAGAACATACAAGAGTAGTTGTAAATGACAACAATCAAGATAATGAAATTTCATCAGTACTAATATTCTAGCAAATGCAAAGAGTAAGTATAAAAATCATAGCAAGATATGTTATCTACAACTACTCGTGTATGTTCTATAGTTTAAATAAATAAATTAAATAAAAACATGCGAAAAAAAAAGATAAAAATTATGTTTAATTTTATAATAAAATAGATTCTCATTGTAACTTTTTCTACCCTATAGAGTGATCCCACGTTATCATAAGATATTTATTCGTGTCCTCCGACCCTAAATTGACTAGATGCATGTATGGAAATATATATAAACTAATATAAAATACACTAGGTTCAGATACTGCAGCTTAGGTTCAGATATCGCACCCCCCCCCGTTTTTTCAAAATATAAAATAAATACTTTTAATAAATGACAGAGATATTCAGATCCTCGAATTCATATAATAAAATTTGGATTAAAAAATTTGTTGATTAATAATTTTAATTAAATATTTCAAATAGGAATTAATATTATATTAAAATGATTTAATTTATTTATTAAAATATTATTTTAAATAGAATAAAAAAATATTTAAACAAAAATGAGAATTTAATTACTGGACAAATTATATTCCACTTCCTAATAACTTTAAACTATTTTCATAAATATACGATGAAATTTTCATCTTTTTTCTTGATAAACAGAAAATTTTTGAACAAGATCACTAGCATCTCCCATTATCTTTTTTAATTTCATTTAATATTTTAATTAAAAGATGTTAAATAAATCTATGATGACATATAATATTTATCAATTTTCACAATTTTTCAATGAAAGAATATAATAAAATCATTTCAATATTAGTCTAATTAATTTTTTTAATATAAATCCAAAGAAATATATATATTTTTAATGATAATAACAAATTTCAATGAAATTGCGAATTTTTATACATAAATTTAAATTAATTTTGGCTTGCATTTGGATTTCTTATATTTATATTTCAGTTTAGAAATGTCTGAAAATGATAACTTACATATTATCAAAGTTAAACTTTAAATTAACGATAAAAGTTAGAGATTTTTATAATATTGCTTAAGTAGAATTGAATCGGAAATTTGAAAAATATATATTTGAAGATAAATATAAATAAACCTAACTGCCACAAATAAGACTAGCCCCTAAGAGGCAGTTCTTGTTGACAGTAGGAATGCTAAGTATCATATGCGAATTGTCTTCATGATTATAATACAGTACAAGCAAAGAAAATTGTGATGATTTAAAATGGAGAGGAATAAGACAATATAAGCAGCTAGGGACCTAATCTACACAATAAATATTGATTAATTTCTCATATATTTATTCAAAACTTGTTATCTTCTCTTAACCTCTAATAATACTGTTGCTATTAATGCCTTTATAAATGCAGTACTCTAAATTAATAAATAAATTTATGGGGATTACTCGAAATAGCAGCATTCATAAGTCTCCTCAAACAATTGAGAATTCTCAAAAATGGCAACACATTCTTGACACTTCTCTTAATTTAGAAAATTTCTCCACACTAAAGGAGAACACCAGAGGAGTTGAGCAAAAGGTGCTATTAATTGATAACATTTGGTTTAAAATAATATATTTCAAGAATTTTATGGGCTGATTAAAGATGAGATCTGCTCAGCATCATGCTATCAAGTTTTAAATGAATTCAGCTTAAAACTTGCAAATTTCCAACTTCTGCTCAATTATTTTAACCACTATCGATTTGCAGGTAATCCAATATACTAAAACCTCACAAGTTGTATAAAATTTACCAATATCAGCGATTTTTATGATTTTTTACCACATTCCTCATTTCGGCTTAGTCATCATTTACTTGCTAAAAGTAACTGATAATAATATATTCAGATAAAAATCTAAGATTTTGAGGAATTTTGACAACTGCCCCATAAATATATTGCTATTAGAGCAACTCTCGATTTCGACCATTTTTATAGCAAATTTTGCTATATTTTTTCATTTATTCCAATTTAAATCATTTTACTAAAAAAGGATAGACATTCAAAAAATGAAAAAGATTTTGACCACAAAGATATTTTTTTAAACTAAATCACAAATTTATATTTTTTTATAAATGATCATGCATTTTATTTATTTTTGACAATTAATGCAATCAAATATATCCATTTCTAAAAAATAATATTTTGACAACTTTTCGTAAATGAGAAAAAAAGAAGAAATATAATGAATATGAATGGTTTAATAATTTAATTTTGAATTAAATTTTCCTTTTCCCCGATTTGATTGTATTTTATCAGTACTATATGTATTCATAGAATTAATTAAAAATATTTCACTTATTGAGAAAAAGTGAATAAAAATTATATTACACAAAATGAAGGAACAAGATAATTTTTTTTGAGTTGTAAAGGGAGGAAATAGGAGTTTATTTCTGTTGAGGGGTAAGATTAGGAGGCAAGTCTATATTAAACAGCTATCTTCCTAAGGATTTTCGTTTATATGAAAAATTACGAGAAATATGCCATTTATTAAGATAATTTGTTACAGCCATATCTTTTTTTATAAATGGTGAGTAAATGTGGAGAGAATTAAATCCCTTAGTATTAATTTTACTGAAATACATTTCTAGTTTATATGATTTAAAAATAAGTGGACATTTTTACTACTGCTAAAAATAATTACGAATTGTCGTAAATCTAGTTGTTGAACCTCAACACATTTTCATACTGTGTTTAGTACAATTTAAATGGCTAGAATCCAAGTTCTTGAGAAGCTTTCCTCTATTCTGATGTTGTCAAGGTCGATTGCGTATTCTCTTGTACTCCGACATCTGGAGCTGGTGATACTTGATAACTAGTAAATCTTTTAATATTGAGATTACATTATAATTATATATTTATATATATTATTTAATAATTTTTATATTTTTAAAAAAAATTCAAAATTTTAATATTTTATATATTTTTAAATTAAATATTTAGAAATATAATGTTGTAAATAATTTATTTTTAAATTATTTTAATGTAAAAAATATAAATGTTTATATATGTATAGATAATTATTTGTTATTTAATTTCAATATAATGCAAGACTGAATACTCCTTAAAATGTCTGATTGAAGGTAGAACCCGTGTTACTTGAATTGGCAAGGTTGATGTTCACATTTGAGGAATTCGTAATTGTTTGCTGTACTTGAGGGACTGCGGCTTAAGGTAACCTTTCACTCACATTGTTGTTCTGGTTCTGACTTCCAAATTGTTTAGAAATAATTTTTGAATTTTTATAAATATATTTTAGAAATAAATTGATTTGAGAAATTAAATTAATATAATAATACATAACATTTAAGTATATAAAAACCTTAATATGGTACTTGTTCGACAGTAAAGTCCAGCTATTTTTAAACTCTCTTTCGAACAAGTAGCATATTTTTAGGGTTTTTATATAGTTGAATGCCATGTATTATTATTATTTTTACTAATTTAATTATAATTAAATTTCCCAAATCAATTTTATTCAAAAATAATATTAAATTCAAAAAATATAAATAAGTAAATTTATATAAAATATTTTAAAAAAATTAGTTTTAATTAAATTTAAGTTTATAGATCTTGAAACCTAAATATTGATAATAAAATATTATTAAATTATCAGAAAATGACGTCAACATTGCCAAAAATATAAACTATATATTCAATAAAAATTGTCCTTTTAATTAGTATTCCTCAAATAAGAACTAATTTGTAATTCTTTCAAACAAAATATGGTTGAGATCTTTACTAATTTTTTTTCTCTAAATATCC
Organism: Oxytricha trifallax; assembly: GCA_000711775.1. Lineage (NCBI taxonomy): Eukaryota > Ciliophora > Spirotrichea > Sporadotrichida > Oxytrichidae > Oxytricha > Oxytricha trifallax. Next base: position 12,422 of record ARYC01001577.1, read on the forward strand.
TTTTCCAATGAAAATCTTCAATCCAGTCTTGATATCTTAATAATTCTATAATCCAATAAGAAGTTTATGATTTTTTAATGTCCCTGAAAACTATAAATATATTGGTGAATTTGAGTGATTAAGTCTAATTGTTAATTAAATCTCTTCTTTATTAATTTTATTTAGTAAAGGAGATTGATTGAGATTTTAAGGACAAAATTTTCATGTATATGTGGTTTATTGAGTGTTTGGGATCTGGGTTATTGTGGATACTACCAAGAAGAAGGGTACAAGGGGTGGGACGTCGGCCTAAACAATAATCACTTAATCTTATTATTATATTTCCCTCTGTAAATGGAATAAGTTTAAATGTATATCAGAAATTAAAATCGATATTTGATGCTAAGCTATTTTTTTAAACTTATATATAATGCAGAATTAAAAAATTTCACTATATATAATTTTATTTAAAGAAATCATACTTTAAATCTAAAAAATAAAGTCAGTAAAATCAGTATAAAATATTTTAAAATATATAGATACTATTAAATAAAAAAAATGGTAATC
>ARYC01001578.1:0-90075 GCA_000711775.1 Oxytricha trifallax
ACTTGCATATTGACCTGCCAAACAAGGCTAAGCCTATAGTGGTTGATGAGTATGCTTACAAAGTATATCCGTTCAAATATCTCATTAAAAATGAGCAGTATCAAAATGAATTTGCAAATGAATACATAATACCGAGGGAGGCTTACAAAAAATAGTTTAAGAACTTACTTAGACTTGATGGAGTTATTCTTGGGCATGGCTTTGTTGCATTAAGACTGAAAAAGTTTGAAATGACTTTGAGAGAGTATCTCTATCATAATAGATACCCAGATGATTTAAATGAGATACTGTCAGAAATGATTAAGGGTGTTTAAGAGCTCCATGAACTTGGGTATGTACATACAGATTTGAACCCTGAAAATGTTATGTTAAATCTCTGTCCTTTAGAAATTGTAGTCATTGATTTCAATAGAGCAATAAGATAAGAAATTGTGACTTTGGCTAAGGTGCTTGGCACTCCAGGATACTTTCCAATCAGGGAGAAGTGGACTAATGGCTCTGTTTAATGGGATGTATGGGCAGTTGCTGCCATAATCTTAGAGTGCGATATGGAAAATATGTCTTACTTTGGAACAAAGCATGAAAAATAATCAATAAGTTTGGCTTATAAACATATATAACAGGAAGATGTCTGCAATGAAATTAAGAAGGTTGTAACGATGATAATCGTTAGAGCTCCAGCTTATCCAAGATAATCGTTAAAAGACATACATGAAGTACTCAAGAAAGCTAGATTCAAGAGGTACCACAAAGATAAGCAGATAAAATTTGTTTGAATTAAATACACTAAAACTCATTAAATATTCATTAAATTCACAAAAAACCTGCATTTTGTCTACTAACCCCAATAAGACCCCAACTATATCCTACAAATCAAAGCACTTATAAACCTCACTAAGGGGTTTTGGGGTTTTGATTCATCCATTGACCTGCATAGATGTCTCCATTAACCTGATATTAAGATAATATAATAATAATATACTAAATCCGAATTGAATTTATCAAATTAATAAATATATATGTTGATATATTATAGCAAATTAAGGAAAACATTACGAAAATGGGCTCTATTAATAAAATTAAATCATTTTATAAGGTGCCTGGCATTTTTTACCTGGAAGCAAGAATCCTAATTCCCCTATAATCTAATGATTTACTACACAATGACGTACTGTCTGACAACTAATCTGTATTTCAGGAGAGAATCTTTGGATGGTGTATTCAATCCAATCTCCTTATAATATTATTAATAAGTATATAAAAATTTAATTTAAATGATAAGTAAAAAGAACTAAATAATAAAAATCATCTAAATTTGAATTTTAAATTGCGACAAACTTAAAACGAAAAGTAGTTTATTATGGACTGGATAATTATAGCTCATCTTTGATCATTGTTGAAACAGAGGTTGTTGTTATTGAATTTTAAATCAAGAAGCAGTAAATAGATATGTAAGTTAAACATTAAAAGAAGATTTTCTGTTTGTGAAGGTGTACAAACCAATTTAATAATAAAAAAGACTTTAAATTCAAGATTGTTAAAACATTTTATCATTTAAGTGGAGCTTTAAGAGTGCTTAAAAGATTTTATTCTGAAAAAGATAAATTGTATCATCAGGACAAAAAGAGTAGATGAATCCTACCAATTCAGAGATTAATTATAAAGTATTGACTCAATTTTATTTATCTGGACTGATTCAATAATAAATTTAAGTTGAAAAGTTATATAAAAGGCGAGTCTTTAATTATAATCTTTTTTTTATCATTTTAGGATATCTAATTTTAATCTTAATTTTCCATTTTTTTATTTTATGCTGTACCGAAATTAATACTGGGCAAAAGCCAGCTAGATAGAAATTTTCCGAATTTAAATTTATTAAATTAGAAAAATAGATAGGGAGAACTGAACGGGTCTAGTATATAAGTTTCTATAACAATAAGGTCTGCTAAATGTATATTTTTCAGACTCATTGAATTATGAACCAAACCATTGGTTTAATCTAAAGCAACCACACTCCTAGTAAATGTTAAAGTTTCCCATCATTAATTTACTTTATCTAACAAGAGTTTAAATTCTTATTTAATATGAATTTGGACGAATTTAATGTTTAGAATTCTATTGTGATTAATCAAAAACAATAGAAGCCACCAACTAGAGAAGGCTGTTGAGGCTATCTATTCAAGCTTATTGAGAGATAGTAATTTCTCTACAAAATTTATACAAAATATCCTAAATTGCTACACAAAAACTGAAATGGTATTTCATGATTTTTTGGTATGCATGACTGCAAAGCAAATTCTCTCATATAAGTCTCCTTTACGACTTAATTTCTGCTTTTATTTAGTAGAAACACTGATATGTTAAACTTAATTTGATACTAAAATTCTCTTATAAAAACAAAAATAATCTTAAATACAACCTTGAACTGTGTTTTGAAATTTGAACTTAACTTTATTACTATAATTTTCCATTATAAAACTAGCCTCCTATTATAATTAAAGTAAAAAACAAATAATAAAGCTTTAATATTTGTGAAAATATTTTCAAAAACTGAGGAGTTCAAAATTTTACTTTTTTATGAAAGTTGATTTTTAAAAATATTCCAATTTTAGATGGGCCATTTATTAATAAGATATTCAATAATAATTATTTAAAATGATATCTAATCTGTTTATTTATTTATAATTAAATGTATTGCTCATTACTTAACATTTATTTTAAATATTAAAAATTCTATTCTGGAGTTTATCTAAATCAAATAAGAAATGATAATTCTTATTAATATAAAGACTATTAGATACTAAATTGAATTTTTAATACTTTTTAATCGATTTTAAAAGCTACACATCAAACAACAATAGGGTATTGACGTACAGATCTCCCACATCAAATAAGCATTAAGCTAAAAGATAAACAAATTTAAGACAGATTTGTCTTAAAACATCTTTTCTATAAGATGACTTAGTTGAATTTATTTATTTGGTGGCAAAACAAAACTTATTTTTGCGCCAAAATTTAGGAAAATTATATATTAAATTATACAATTTACAAACAATAATGATAAAATTTATCAAAAATAATTTTTTATTATTCTAAATTTTTTTCATAATTTTATTTAATTTATTATTAAAAAAAACTTTTAATTTTAGAGAAATAACTTTAATAAAAAACTACAATAATAAACACTTAATTTTGGTCATAAAAGTTTGAAGTAAAATATTAAATTTGCCTATTATTTAAATATTGCATATATCTAATCATACAATGTTAGATAAAGATTTAAAAATTTATATTAATGCATTTTTGTAATTGAAAATAAATATTTACAAGAAGCATCTACTTGTCTTTGGTCAATTAAATTTATATGATAATATATTTTGAACTAGCTCTTTTGGTAAATTATAAATCAATGATAGTGACATCAATTAATTTGGTTTTGATCTTATTTTTTCAACTTATCCTCCTTCCTTCTGTATTGTTTTTTAGTTCTTCCTTGATACATGGTTTAAGTAAAGTGATGAGGGCTATTAACTTTATCTATTTCAATCAATCATATTAAATAAAAGTGCAATATCTTCTCTTAAAAATGCATTTTATCTCTAAATGGAATAGTTAAATGAGCTGATTGACTAGTTCTATTTATTAATTTTTGGACTATGTCTCAATTCATTCTGTCTTCGCTAATATAATTGTTCTAAGTTATCTGAATAATAATTTCAAATTAATGTCCTTTTTTCTAAAGTGAAATTCTTTATTAAAATAATAGTGCACCTCTGTTAATGTTTGCTTAGTGCATACTTCTTGCTGAGTAATAGGAACTGCTGAGTGTCTGATCAATATATGATAAAAAATGGTATTTTAATAGGTAATTAAATATTTTAGGCTTCAATTTAGTACTCCAGTCCTTGTCCAATGAGATTAGTATATATGGATATTTTTATTTTAGGCCTTCCTTCATTTTACGATATATATATATATATAGTCAATTGTCTCAAAATTTAGATGCAGAAGCAGTTCGATCTAAATTATTTAATAGCGAGAATTACGTTGACGATTCAAGTCTAATCTTTTCTCCTTTTTAAAGTTGTTAGTGTTATATTGTTTAAATTTTTCATTGCTCTTGGTATATGCTCTCTGAGTTCTGGTAAATAGAGAATTTTTTTAATGAGTGTGATGACTATTATTTCGGTAGACTTAGACATTTTTGGCAATTATGCTTGATTGTTTAACTTTATTAAAAACAGTTTATAGTAATGATCACTATTTTACTGATCTTCTTCATTTAGAATCGGCTATTCCGTTGTTACTACTGCTAAAACCTCAGTTTCATATAAGTTTTACATCAGGAAATTTTCTGTAGGAATTTCATCTCAATAGTTGTAAAAGTAATAATTGCTTTGAATAATTTTTAAAACCTTTATAATTTTCTAATGGCTATTTAATTTATGATAAAATTATTTCATTTAATTTTCAGATAATTTAAATTCGTCCTAATATTTTTAAGATATATTAAATTTATAATAAGATTTTTCAAAGTAATTGATTTGGATAAATTATTACTAATTTTGCAATTGTAATGGAGTATCTCTTCAACAAGACTCCTCATGTTTAACATTGATAAAGCTGAGATTTCAAGAATAAAAACATCAGAATATAGGATTTGACAACTAAAAGATCAGTATTAATACATTAATTTTTTTGTAAATTCGGGAATTACTAAAACGTTTAAAATTGTTAATAAAAAATATCTTGAATAATCAACTATTAAATTTATTAACTTAATTATTTATCTAAATGCTTTTTTATTACACAGCTTAAAATAAATAAAACTTCTAAAATAAATTTAAAATCAACAGGGGAGTAAATGATCTAACTTTTAGGGTATGCATTGAGCTATTCTATTATTATAAAGAGAAACATTGAAACAAACTTAATTAATATATTGCTAATTATAAATTTGAAGCATAAATTTTTATTTCTGAATATAAATAAGTTTATAAACATTTTAAATTCTTCCCTATATATTTAATATCACTATTCCATTCTTTATTGAAGTATTATTAATGTTTGGATAAAGAATAAGTCATAACTAATTTGACAATTCAATTTACATTTACTTTTATAAAATATCATTAAACATTTTCTAAATATTTGTTGTTTGTTTGATCATTAGATATTTTAAACATATTTATTCTTTTTTAATTAATTAATACGAGTATTTATCTCATTAATCCATAAATACTCATTAGATTCAATAATAATAATATTGCTGAAATATAAATTATTTGGGAAAATTAAATCAAAATTAATAATTAATTATTATAATTCGTGGCAGTTAACTTTGTCCTAGCCTAGACAATATGGTACTTGTTTGATAGAGAATTTAAAATCAGCTGGACTTTACTATTGGCGGTACCCCTCTATCGCATCCCTACAGTGAGATAACTCGACTTTAATTTTTGGTGATTTGTTGAGCTGATTTTAATGCCAAAATTAAAGTCGAGTTATCTCACTGGAGGGATGCGATAGAGGGGTACCGTACCGCCAATAGTAAAGTCCAGCTGATTTTAAATTCTCTATCAAACAAGTACCATATTGTCTAGGCTAGGACAAAGTTAACTGCCACGAATTATAATTATTTTAATTTAATTTATTTAATATTTCCATTCCTACAATAATATAATTATAATATTATTTAAAATTAAAAAATTAATAGCTATTATATAAAAATAAAAATAAAAATATAAAATAATTAATAATAATAATAATAATAATAATCATAATAATAATAATAATAATAATAATAATAATAATAAATAATAATAATAATAATAATAATAATAATAATAATAATAATAATAATAATAATTATAATAATAGTAGTAGTAGGTAGTAAATAACTTGAGGTAAATTAAAATACGAAATAAATACAGAGGTAAGTACATTTTTTGAGACCTAAACATTATTACTAATTTTTGCCTGTAAAAGCGGTTCTCCGCTGGTTTGTTCAATGTTCATCTCTAGGTCCATCTTTCTATAATTACTTCTTTGTCCCATCTTGCTTGACGGCCTTACCAGGCTTAATTTGAACAGTCTTCTTGTTGATATCTGCTTTCTTCTCTGAATCTTCTACTGCCATTTGTAAAGCATCTCTATTTTGTTGTAACTCCGATCCATCACTGAACAAGCAGCACTCTAGCTCCGTAAGATGTCCATCAAAATCACTCCCAGCTTCCTCTTGGTGTTCAAATTCCTGCTCTAGCTCAAGTTGCCAGTCACTCCTTTGGAAAATTCCTTCCCAATTGTCAAGTTACTGGTTGACACTTTCTTGAAGATCTCCAATTTCATGCCCGACTTGGCTCCAGATCATTTCACTCCTCTTTTCCTGATTCTAAACAGCCTCCTCCTCTCTGATCAAATACCCAGATTTGCCAATTTCCATCTTCATGAAACCGACTTCCAAGTTTAGCATTAGGTAGTATCGTTGCATACTCAACCAGTCCTTTGAGAAAATTTGAAATACTGGCTCACCCTCCAGCTCCAATGCTAAGTGGTTAGTGATTAGGATGGCCAACAGTCCGCAATCTTCTGGGTCATTCACTTAATTAGTCTCCATTTTGCTCACCACCTTCTCGATTTTGTACTCCATCCCTATTGTTTCTTTTGTGACTTAATTAATTGATTTGAGTTGCCTTTGAATAATTGCCATGCTCCCGATTTACCTTCTGGTATCACAGACTTCCATTTGTTTAGTTCCTTTCTCTATCATGACCACTATCCAGTTCTAACAGTTCTTCACACTGTTTTGGCAGCAAATTTGGATGATGATATTTGAGATATCATCTATAATTCTCCAATATCTGCTGTTGTCAAGTTTCCAGTTTGTTGACCCAATATATTTTTCCACTTGGCGAATTCCTTTGTCATTCATGATCATGGGTGGAAGGATCAGGTGTCTATCTTTCTGAAACATGAACTACACTTCTTCAATTTAGCTCATGACTATCTCTAGAGTTTCTTCGTTTACGTGTTTGCCAGGAATCAAGTCAAAATGTTGCCACTCCTCGTTGATCTCCCTCGAGTGAATTTTTTGCTTCTCCGACCACAGGTCACTTTCTCTCACTCTCCTTCTCAACGCACTCTCCCTATCCTCGAATCTTCTCACTAGGGCTTTTTCAACTCTGGTTCTTGTGCTTGGACAGCATACTATGGTTACCATTCTTGTAGTTTGTGGTTACCATCCTTTCTTTGCATAGATGATTTTGTCAAATCCTTAGCACTTTACTTCCGAAAGGTCAATGATATTTTTTAGCTACATTTAGTCAGCTTGTATGCAGTATGAACCATCCTCATGTTTATCGAATTGGGTTCGTTGTTTCTGGGCTTGGTTGATTTTCTTGCTAGGGTTAGAATTTCCGATCTTGAGTTTACTCTTGAATCCCATCTGTTTGTTTAAGGGTACCGCGGTTGTATTCTCTTCTCTAATACCCAGTGCTTCTTGGTCTCTGCTTCTATCTCTATGACAGTGACGAATCTCTTAAACTCGCTCCCAGAATCGTCTCTTCTCATTCCTTTCTCCCTTCCTGTTGTCATCTCTCCCAAACTTTGAACTTCTGTTCCATTGTCCAAAGTTTTGCTTGCTGAAATTTTACTCCTCCATCTAGTTCAAAGTATATCTCCTATTAATTCTATTATTATTATTATTATTATTATTGATCTTTCTCATTTCTTAATTATTAATTATTGTGTTATAAATCTCAGATCTCACAAATTATTCTACCTACTTTAGTATTTCGTTTAAATATTCACTTTGTTGATTTTTTTAGAAGTTTCTCCTCATCATATTCCATCACTGCTTTTTTGACATACACTGTCTTAAACATCCTCTTTACTGGTTGATAGTATCCATGTTCTTCTAGTTGTTTAATCCTTTGGTCTAGCCAAACCATATTTGAAATGATTTCAATTTGTAGTTTGCTTTTCATGTCAATTAGTCTGTTCTCTCTTAATTATCTCGAAAACCTTGTGGGATCTCCAGCAACATTTATCAAATTTCAGTTCTTGAGATGGTTGCTGTCCACAAACACTCTATGCACGTTGCAATAGTGGCTCATGCCATAATTCTCTATAGTTCTTCCCTAACTTAGAGCCATCATTGTATCCATCACATTTTTAGTCAAGAATAGTTTTTTTCTCTTTTAGAGTATCTCCCCTTGTTGTTTTATTATTTCTGGGGCTTTCTTTTTCACAAAACTGTCTAAATCGTTTTTAAACAACCTCGTGTTCTTCTGAACCAACTATTAAATGATATCACTGGTGTTGGTATCTTTTAGCTGAGTTACATTTCTTAGTAGTTTATTTGAGATGTCTCTTGACGTCCCAAAAGCAATTCTCTTTAGTTGAATTTCCATTCTTTCTATTTCTTGTATTTTCACAAATTGAGCTGCTACCAATGGAGTATATTTATAGATCATTAATGATCTTATCTAGGCCATCATTATCGTGTCACAGATCGTTGGGTTGTTTGACTTCGTTAGCCTCTGATAAAACTCCGTTTTTTGCCTAATTTCTTTCCACGTATTTTTTAAGAATTGCTATGTATTGAGACAAATATTGAGTCCTAAGTATTTTGCCTCGTCCACCTTCTATATACACTCAATTTGACTTATCTTTTGGAACTTCTTGGCGTCACTTAAAAATACTGTCTTTTTCTTATTTAGTTTCAAGTTGTGAGTCTACTCCATGTTCTTGAAACTTTCGATTACTCTCTTGAATTGTTCAACGTCACTAATATTTATTAGAATGTCATCTGCAAATGCTATTAATTTTCCTTGTTTTATTAGTGAGAATAATTCAGGCTGCTGATAGATAGCGTCTTATAAATAAATGTTGAATAGCATTGGTGATAATCTACTTCCCTACGCTACTCCTTGTTCAGTTTTTATCTCCTACCCTTCAAATCTAATCTTGTTTCCTTTGTACAAATCTTCTATTAGCCTGACTATTTTGGTGTCCTTTTACGATTTAATTCTCTTTCTTAGAACATCGATCATTTTGTCTTTCCAGACCGAGTCATACGCTTTCTGGAGATCTACCAACAGGTACGCTTCTCTCTTATTACTCTTCCTCCTTGACTCTTTGATGTGTTCCAACATTCTCATTAAGTTAATGTCCGTACTTTTACTTTCCTTGAACCCATTTTAGTAATTTCCTGTTTGTAAAAGATCACTTTTACTATCTTAGATCTTATTGATGATTACTTTCTCTATTACTTTACTTAAATGTGAGTTCACTACTATAGGCCTAGTGTTCTCTATTTCTGGGTACAAATCGCCCTATCCTTTACTCAACAGGACTAGTCTTCCTTCTTTAATGTATTCCGGGACCGATGTATTATTCAACCATTATGTAATCTTTGTACTTACTGTCTCCAAAATTCTTTCAGATTTAAGTAATATCTTCCCATCAAATCCATCTGGTCCAATGGCTTTGTTAAAGTTGCACTCTCTAATGCTCTTTGCTACATCTTCGACTTTACAAAATTCCCCAATTTCGTGTTCGTCTACCATTTCTGTGTCCTGTTTCGCTTTTAGCTCCTCTTTTCTGCTTCTGCCATCTTTGAATAATTGATTGTAAAACTCCAAGACTTTTCTCTTGGATTATTCTCTCAATTCTACTCTCTCCTCATTAATTGTCAGTCCTTTGATTGGTTGGGATTGTTTCTAGTTCTTAGTCAACCTTTTTACTAGGTAGAAAAACCCTTTTAAGTCGTTTCTATCAAGGCAATGTTCCATGTCTCTGATTGCTTCCTTCCACTGCACTTTCGCATCTTAGAATGCGTTGTTGAGGCCTCCCACTTTGTTTTTTATCGCTCACTCTGGAGGTTACTAGTACCAATTCTTTCCTTTAAAATGTCTTTCTAGTTTCTCTACAAAACATTTTTGAATTGGTTGGTCTAAGTCTTCTAGTGTTAATTCTCTTTTTTCGTTCATGAATGTCTGCCAACACTACTTCCTGATGTCAGATATTCTTATCTGTTGTTCTCTATCCGACAGTTTGAAATCGTTTTCGTGAAATTTGATTTTCAATTTCACTTGAACCAACTTATGGTCAGTTTGCTTTAGTTAACAAGTTTCCCAGCTGGCTGTCTCTACATTTGAGAAAATTTGATCAAGTTAATTTCCCTTCGTATGAGTTTCCACTCCCACTGGGATGGACTCTCTCAAGCCTTCTGTGTTTAATCTTTTGCCCAATTCTTTTATATGGAAATTGAAATCACCCATAACAATGATTCTTTGTTTTTAACACTTTTATTTTAATGTAATTATCATATACATTAATCTGTTCTGAAGTTCTTTGACTTCGTCATTACAATAGGGGGGAATGTAGGCTGTAATAATGTGTAGTGGAAATCCTCCCACGTTCAGTATAGTCCAAGCGATATATTACTTTAGTGTTTTTATTGTATTCATAGGGAATTTCCCATTATTCAGCACCAGAACTCCTCCATTCCTGGCTAGTTAAGTCTGCTATGTTTTTGTTGTTAATCCCTATCATTCTTGTAAGCCTAGTTTCTACGAGACCTATCAAATCTGGTTATTTGTATTCGATTTCCCTCATTAGCTGGTCTTGTTTGAGTTTTGAGTTCATTCCTCTCACATTCTGTAGGCATATATTTAGCTTGATTGATTGCAAAGCTATCTATCTCTTATTGTTGATGGTTTGTTCTCTCCTTTTGCTGCGTTAGTTCTCTGCAAATCTCTCGGTTCTTCTAACCCATCCTTCAACTTCTCTCTAGGGTTGGTAAAATTGAAGTTGACGGCCGTTATTCAGCTTAACGCTAAAGTTGTCTAAATCTTTGTAACTCTTTTTTTATTATTAGATTTGGACATTATGGTTGTAAATCTTCTAAATATTTGCGTTCACACTTGAACTTTCAAAATAGTCCTTGAATGATTTTTGGTTTATAGTTTTGTTGGAGTTTTCTTTATCCATGTATACTGGTAGAATTCTTCGCCCGTTCCTTTGTTGTTAACCTGCCTCCATCTAGTCCCCGCCTTTTTCCATTTCTTAATTTTAAAATTAATTATTTTTATTTAATTATAATAATAATAATAATAATATAATAATAATAATAACAATAATAATAATAATATAATAATAATAATAATAATAATAATAATAATTATAATAATAATAATAATAATAATAATAATAATATAATATAATATAATAAATATAATATAATAAAATATAATATAATATAATATAATATAATAAATAAATATAATAAATAAAATAATAAATAATAAATATAATAATAATAATAATAATAATAATAATAATAATAATAATAATAATAATAATAATAATAATAATTGTTCTGACCGAGACCCCCCCACCCCTCAGCCGAGACCTCCCCTCCCACAACGAGACCCCTCCAACCCCCTCAAACAAAGAATCCCCTTTTATTATAGTTTTTTTAATGAATTTATTTTTTATTCAGAATTAATTTCTTGCCCTTCGGGCAGATTTTACTATTAAAAATATATTTTGATAAGTTTCACTACGTACGTCAACTTTTGTTTAGAACATACTCCCATAGGAAAATATTTATAATAAGGTTTAATTTTGACTGTCATGATTAATAATATGATTTAATTGATAGACATAAATTTGAAATTCAAGATTTTTTATATCTTAAATAACTTACACTCTATTATATAGTAAAAATTAATATAAAAAATTTTCCTATTAGTTTTAATTTCATTTAAATATAAAAACTTTGATTATTATTACTTATTTAGTTAATTACTATTAAAATCTTATTTCTTAAGATTAGTTTATTGAAAAATTAAAAACAATTTTTTATGATTAGGATTATCATTTAAATATATATTAGAATAATATATGATTTTAATAGTAATTAACTAAATAAGTAATAATAATCAAAGTTTTTATATTTAAATGAAATTAAAACTAATAGGAAAATTTTTTATATTAATTTTTACTATATAATAGAGTGTAAGTTATTTAAGATATAAAAAATCTTTAATTCCAAATTTATGTCTATCAATTAAATCATTTTATTAATCATGATAGTCAAAATTGAACCTTATTATAAATATTTTCCTATGCGAGTATGTTCTAAACAAAAGTTGACGTACGTAGTGAAACTTATCAAAATATTTTTTTAATAGTAAAATCTGCCCGAAGGGCAAGAAATTAATTCTGAATAAAAAATAAATTCATAAAAAAACTATAATAAAAGGGGATTCTCTGTTTGAGGGGGGGAGGGGGGTCTCGGTTGAGGTGGGAGAGGGGGGGTAGGAGGGGGTCACAATCAGAACATATAATAATAATAAAATAATAATATATAATATAATATAATATAATATAATATAATAAAATATAATATAATATAATATAATATAATATAATAAAATATAATATAATATAATATAATATAATATAATAAAATATAATATAATATAATATAATATAATATAATAAAATATAATATAATATAATATAATATAATATAATAAAATATAATATAATATAATATAATATAATATAATAATATTATAATAAAATAATAATATAATATAATATAATAATATAATATAATATAATATAATATAATATAATATAATATAATATAATATAATATAATATAATATAATAAAATATAATATAATATAATATAATATAATATAATAAAATATAATATAATATAATATAATATAATATAATAAAATATAATAATAATAATAATAATAATAATAATAATAATAATAATAATAATAATAATAATAATAATAATAATAATAATAATTTGATCACATCGAGGTCTCTGGGGATCCCCAATCAATAAGCTTTAAAGCATACAAGGGTCAAGCCCTTTTAATATTATTTAAATCATCTGATCTGTTCAATCTCTCTGGTTGTCTCATCATTGATTTTATTTCAATTAATTCTTTAAAAATTAACTAAAAATAATTTGTTCTTGTGAGCCCACAACTGTCTTAAGTATACTCTTTCTCTGTAGAAATTGAGTACGTGTTTTTCAATTTCCTTCACTTCTTCTTCGCTATCTATGGAGCTTACTCCATCATAAACTCCGAATTCTACTTATTCTTAGAGTTCTTACATAGTTTCGTCAAAACCTCTCAGAGTTCTGTAGCTGTTCTCCATGCAATCTGTGAGATTGCAGATTGGGCAACATTTCCCATTGATTTTCAAATCCCACTTTCTGAAACATCTTTAATTAAATTTTATTATTATATAGTAATAAAATTCCCAAATCTTTTATATGATATTTAATAACTTTCTTTAATTGTATTGGATAGTATCCAGATTTAACTAGTAAATCTATGGGGTTTAGGGATTTAGGGGTTTCTTGGGTTTTCAAAGTAAGGTTCTCCGGCTTTGGGTCGGAGTTTTTTTTATTGTTAGTAAATGAGTTTGACTTTTGTTTGTGTTGGTGCTTGCTCCCTTTAGTAAGCATTATTAGTTGACATAGTATATAATTATTTTATTATTAAATAGCCTGATATAATTTGGGGTGATTCCCGTCATATCTTTGCTCAAAATCTTATTAATGTCTTGGGTGATTCTCTATTAATTTAGTTTTCCTATTAAATACTAGAAAAGTAAAATTTCTTAATGTGTGACGTATTTGAGTTCTTAGAGAAAATTCGGGAGTGATTCCTTCCAAAACTTATCTTAGTGTATTCTCTATCTAGTAGAGAGAGATGGTAGCATTGAGTTTTGAATTGTTTAGGTTAAGGAAATGTACATGAAGGGATTGTTAGTTGTATGAGGTTTTTGGACAGTGTTTGAAGTCTTCTTTCCTTAATATTTTCTTTGTAGTCTTGGTTAAGAGATGTTTAAAACTAAATGACTAAGTTTCTTCGGTCAGGCTTCATACCTAGTTGAAGTTGAAAATGTCATCATAAACAGAGAGTGTTCTTTTTTGAGGGTTGGGGTGGAGCTAAGTAAGTGAGCTAATTGGACGTAAGCTCACTGTTTTTGTTGGTTAAGTTAGCTGGACTAAGTAATCAATTCGAAAATTAAGAAAACCTATTGTTGAGTGAATGCTCCGGTTGTGCTAGGGTTGTGTATAGTACCTAGCTGAGTTGAGAACGGGTGCTAAAAGAATGTACTGACTTAAGGGTGTCAAATCTGACATACTCTATGATTTAGGGCCACTCGTGAGTATGTATGTACTTCTTTGTGAAAACACACCTCTGGATGTTAATCCAGCTGGGGGAAGTTCGCTTTTCGGACTAGTGAGACAAAAATTTTTGCCTATTGATTAGAACGGTTCGACTATCCCTCCTCGTTCCGACTCTTTTACTTAACTTTCATAAGATTCAATTATTTAAATTTATTACAATAATAATTTTTATAATGCGCACAATATAAAATATAATGCAATTTAAATTAATTTATTTAATATTCTCTTTAAACTTGAATAATCATTTAATTTTACTCCTTGTTTGTTTGAAATATATTAATCAATATATCATGTTGATTTAATTACTTATCTTGATATTTCCTTGCCCATATAATATATTATCTTTTCTTTTTTTCCACTAGCATATGTTACAATGCATTCTCCATGTTCCTCATCATCTTTCCATGTTCCTACCTCAATATCACCATTTGCATATTTCATTACTCCTTCACCATGTTTGTAACCATTCATCCATTATCCTTCATAGCTGTCACCATCATCCCAATAATATGTGCCTAATCCATGCATGTTGCCATTATATATAAATATTAATATATTAACCATTCTTATATTCACCACATTGCATATCACCATTATTCCATATTTACACTCCACATTCATTAGGAATACCATCAACATAATCACCATCAAAGTACCATATATCACCTAAAGTATCTATTTCATATTCACTTGTTTCTCCTTGAAACCTACCATTTATTATAAATTTAATTTAACGATTAATAAAATAAACATAAAATAAGTGATGATAAATAATAGACTTAAAAGTATTTAACATAATTTGTTATTTTATAAGTATACTAATTATTTCATATTTATTCTCAAATTAACTAGCAAAATATACTCAATAATTAAAATGATTTCCTTTTAGTTAATGTTAAGATAAAATATATTCAATCATATCATTATTAAATTCAATAATAAATCTCCTGATCTTACCCTAAATCCAGACATGATTTATCTGCGATAGTAAAGTAAATATGGCAACATAGTATTTGAAGCAACGCTTGCTGAGGGAAATGCTTATTTATGATAACATTCTATGAGATTTTAATTATAACCATTGTTTATTAATAATTCTTGATATACTATTAACTAAACTTATTAACTTAAACTTTAAACATATAAAAAACTTTCTCTTTCTCTTTTTTATTTAAAAGTTTTCTTATGCCTAAAAATGGATTTGCATCCGCAAAATGTTAATGGGACTACATTTTCCGCAAATCATTAATAGACAATAATCAATTGCATTAATACAACCATGTAAAAACACAAAATGTATCATCTATATATAGGGGTTATGAGTTTTATTTATAAAACAGCTTTCTGATAGTAGTCGTTAACTATCCTCAATGTGAAATGTTTTCAATAAAAATCTTATTGATTATTAGCATAATTTATCTGTGAGTATTTTTTATTGATTAATATCTTGTATTGTAACTAGAAGTACACCTCCATTCTATTTACTCAAATCCAAACTTATTCCAGTTATTTAATCTATAACAGAAATCTATAACTTTACCAAGTCCAGCATAAAAGTAATTTTAAGATTGGAATCGATCGTAGGCTGTCTTGCAATAAACTTGCATTTAAACTCTAGTAATCTGTTTCCACATTGGTAAGATTTCACTTCTAATTTAACAACATGTCTTAATATAAATTACATGGGGGAAGTTTCCTAGACTATATTACAATAAAAAACATTTTTAGGGAAGTTTCCTCATTTTTTTAGATTTTTAATTCTTATATAATTAGTTATTTTGACTTTTTCTAGACTTATTTCAATGCTATCATTAAAAATAATTTATAAATCAATCAATCAATTTCTTTATTAGCATGATTTTTATCACCATCCAAGCACTTTCTCTTTTCTTCTAAACCCTGTAATCTTTAAGATTTTAGGCTGGAATTCATCAAATATATATATAGGTGATAACTATTTAAGATTATTCAAGTGTACTTAGTTGTATTCGAAACTCTAGGAACTACTCTTCCTATCATACCTCAAAATCCTCTTAATATTTTAATATTTAATAAGTCATAAAAATATACAATTTTATGAATTTATGTTAAATTTATTAGATTTTAAATAAACAAAAAAACTGTAGGAAACTTCCCCTAAATTACTATTAGGTTTAAATTTCTATAATTACAATTAAAATAATATGCAATTATGTTGAAAAGTTTTTATGTCCAGATAGTATAAGCTTGAGTATGCAAAAAAAATTGGATAATCTGTGAATTTATTTAAAAAAAACTCATTTATATTTATATTAAAAAAATTTAACTTGAATGAAAATTTCACATAATTAATAAATCTATTTGAGTTATTTAATTTTTAAAATTTATATAACAGAAACAAAAATAAGTATTAAAATAAATAAAGAAAAATTTAAAGAAATAAATCTTATTTAGGTAGTTATATTTCAATTATAATTTCAATTAATTTTTATTAATATTCGAAAAATATTAATTATTATAAAATAAAAATTTCTAAGATATCCTTCTTTGATAGTTTTTATAAATATTGTAATTTAAAATTAATTACAATATTAATATTTTATTAAGATTATCAAAAATTAGCAATTTCAAAGTATTTTTATTTTTTATGATTTTTCCTATCTATAAATATAATTTGATAATAGTATTTTCTTTAATATATTTATATATAGATTAAATTTGATAGATTTCTATCCATATAATCTTCCATAAAACTTTGAATAAGATTTAGACTGAACAAATCCGTTAAACTGATCTTCATTGTAATAAAGCCCCATCTTTTTTAATTAAAGCAATAGTTGGAATCTTTCAAATCATATAGAATTGGTATTTTCAAGCTTTAATGATTAAAATTAACCATGTAGCAGAGGAATTTGGGCTAAATTATCAAAAGGAGAAAAAGAACTTAATTAATTAATAGATCCCTCTAAAACTGGAACGTAATAGTAAAATAATCCAGAACCATAAACCTCCAAAACAAAAAGAGTTCAATTTCAAAAGAGATTTATATGATATTATGCTTTGTGAATGATTCTGATGAAGATAAGAAACAGGATTTGTTTTAGGATAAGTTCTAAGTTATTGTTTGAACAATGATTGATTGATCTAAAGACATTATTATCCCTAATAAATGATTAAGGTAGTATCTGCTGTGCAAATTAAGCAATATTCTGGGCCTTCTCTCAAATGATACTAAGCAATTGAAATATTATAGGCCTTAAATGACGTTTGATTTGTTTATAACCACTGCAGATAATTTACTGATCTTTTTAACCTGGTAATTTTCAAATGTGTTTAATAAATCCCTTCATCTGAAGAGAGGACAAAGATGTTAGTAGCAGGATTTTAACGAGTTGACGCAGTTGAATGAATTACCCTTAAATATTCCAATTGTCTAGAAATCATTAGTCAAGAATCTCCTAGCCATAAAATTTGGTTTGTGACCTAAGAATCATCATTAAGAAAGAGAAGATAGTCCAAAAAGAATTAAAATAAATACATCACAAATATCAAGGAAGTCAAGACTTCAATAGAGTTTAAGGCATCTTCTTGGGGATTTTTAATTTTATCACTTGCTTATTTGATTGAAATTCAATAAGTTGTGTAAAATATTGTATCCGACGGTCAAGTATTTCTAAATCACTAGAAAACTTTGTTCTTTTATTGGAGAGTTATTCTAAATTAGTTCATTCTGTAAATAGGAAAGTTTATAATGCTCCATTTTTAGTAGATATTACTTTCATTTTCCAACACTTTTGTAAAGTTTTTTCTTAAAAAGTATGATAAATATTGTAATAAGGCGGCATTATGAAAGTTACTTTTAATTTAGATTAAAGCTTCAATAGCAGGTATCTCCATAAGTGTTATATTAGTGATAGTGAATATCTAATCTTTCTATATTGTCATGTCCATCAATTTGATCTTTGTAATTGAAATAAAGACTATTACAAATTAATAAATAAAGATTGAAAGATGAAGTATATAGTAGTTTAGTGGAGAGGTAATGATAACAGGAAGGTCCTTAATAAACTATTAATCGAGGAATTATATTTGCTCTCCTAAGGCCTCATCTCCATTCAGTTTCAAAGATTTTCAAAACAGCCTTTCAAACTAAGGATGCCAAATTTTTGCTAGATACCTAGAGGTTAAACAAATATCATGATTTATGAAGAGACAACCGATTTAGATGAAGTACAGACAGAAATAAAATATAGAAATGAAAAAAGATAATTACATAACTTGTGTAATATTAAAATATGAAATTATCATTAATTTGATATTATTTGTCACCAAAGTTTTTAAAATTAGTTTATTTTTTAAAATTAATATTATTAAATAAATTTGTAATATCCAACAAAAATATCACCATTAGATTAAACCTCTCTTTTGAATATGCAGTTCTATAGAGTTTTCAGAGACACAGCCAATGTATTTTAGTTGCCACTTAAGTACTTAATAATATATAATCAATTTATTCAAAATATAAATAATATTTAATGTTCTGACCGATACTCGACCTCCCACCCTTCACCATGGTAGTACCCTCGACTCCCCCCACCATGTGATAAAATAAAAATTAAAAAACTTTTTTTTTTTTTAAAATATTAAAATTTGATTTCTAATTAATTTTTATTGATTACCATACACAAACTTATTTCTATAAAAATTGTGTCCCTTAAATCAACTTCATTCGACATAATTACAAAAAGGAGAATGATATATTTTTCAAATTTTTAATTTTTAATATTTTATAAAAGAAAATGGAAAAAGATAAATCAAATATTAAAAATTAAAAATTTGAAAAATATATCATTCTCCTTTTTGTAACTATGTCGAATGAAGTTGATTTAAGGGACACAATTTTTATAGAAATAAATTTGTGTATGGTAATCAATAAAAATTAATTAGAAATCAAATTCTAATATTTTAAGTATATATTTATCACAAAGGATGTTGCAAAAAAAATGTTGAAAACATCGTGAAACTTATCAAGACATAAAATTCATATCATATAAGGCATTGACATAGAAATAATAATTTTTTTAAAAATTATGAAATTTAATATATAGAAAAGGATTTTATGTTGTCGAGATGTCAATGAGAAAATGGATTTAGACCCTGAGGATAAAAACTTTGATATTAAGCAGGATATTTTATGGGGATCGGTTGTCAGTCAGAACATTTATATATTATATTTTAATATTTGTAAATTAGAGGAGTAAAAAGGTAATTAGTAAATAGTTTATTGAAAAAACAATAATTAATTATTTTAAATATTGTTTCAATTTTTAAAGTAAAAATTTTTGTCATAATTAATTTATTAATACAATTAAAAACATTAAACTTTATAAATGTAAAGACTCCGTTTCTATATTTTATCGGAAAAATTGAGTGTCATTTATAATATTAAATTTTGATTTTAATATTAAATCTTCTTGATACTTTTTAAATCATGATCAAGTTTCACTTGATTAATGATATTAATTCTTTCTTCAGATTATATTTTTTTATCTATTATTGAATTTTTAAGTACTATATTTAGCCCCATATTTTAATTGATACAAAGTAATCTAAAAATAAAGAAATTCTTTGCAAGATTATATTGATTACATTTTTTGTAAATTTTCAAATTAAATAGATAAACAATGTGTATTTATTTGGAATAATTTTATTAATAAATTACTTGTCTTTGAAGTGTTGTTCGTCATTATTCCCAATAGCCTTTTCGTATTAAGCTGGCCACTACTTCTCTTTGTTTTTGAAATCAGCTTGGACTTTATTCATTTGATAAAACACTCTTCCTATTTCAGGTAATAATTAAATATTTTAAATGATGTAAGCTGTTTCTTAAGGGTCTCTTAATTCTCTATTCAATATTAGGAAATTTAAATTCAAGATCATCTATGTATGATATAATTTAAAATTAAATTAATAGATTTCTCCAAAGCGTCGAATTAAAACCAAAATTTGAATATTAAAATTTAGCATTGATTGTTCCGACCGAGAACCGTACATCCCCCGTACCCTTCTTCAAAAAATACCCCCCGTAACCCCCATACACCCCGTAACACCCATACCCCCCACCGTACCTCCCCCCCATAAAATCCCCCATTTCATATGAAATTTTTTTATCGCGTAGTCTGAACGGATTTCCTTCATGACATCTCATCATCATAATTAGATAATTTTTTATATGAAATATCATAAATTTTTGAAAATTTATTCTTTGCTTAATAACCCATAAAAACATATTAATTTCATTTTTTTAAAAATTTTTCAACTCTCGCCATTATTTTTTGAGTACATACTCTCATAGGAAATTATTTATTTTATGAGTAACACATTGATAAACATAATTTTATTTTAAAATGATAATTATTTATAAAGTACTTGCTATAATTCTTAATATCTTTGGGTAATGGCCCCCTGCGATGGCCGCTAAAAGTTTTTTATATATTTTTCTTAAATATTATAAAAATCATTAAAACATCAAAGCAACATGTCATAAGTAATTAATAAGCTCCAATATGACTTATAAAAGCAGTCTATAACAACAAAAAATATAATAACTTTTATCAATAACATCATAAAATACATTCAATTTTGAAATAATATTACTAAATTAAATATTTTAAGATTATTATATTTATTTTATCACATTTATATTCTAATATCATGATTAGATGTTATATTCCGACAAAACACTTGTAGCTTATGAACTATAGGGAAAAAACATTAATTGTAGGAATACATTAGAAATTAGGAAATTAAATTAAATTAAATTAATTATAAATCAAAATCTTGGCAGTTAAAGTTGGCCAATTCAAACGATCTTAGGCTCATTCGAGAGAGAATTCAAAATTAGCTGGACTTTACTATTGGCGGTACTATTTTATCGCATCCCTGGAGCGAGATAACTCACTTTAATTAAACGCATCTAAATTCATTAAATTATACCCTCACATTAAAGTCGAGTTAACTCGCTCCAGGATGCGAAAAAAAACTAACGCCAATAATAAAGTCCAGCTAATTTTAAATTCTCAATCGAATGAGCCCAAAATAATTTAAATTGGCCAACTTTAACTGCCAAAATTTTGATTTATAATTAATTTAATTTAAATTAATTTCCCAAATTCGAATGTATTCCTACAATAATATTTATGTAATCTTATAGATCATAAGCTAAATATTGTATTTGAAGCAATTATAACACCGAATCATGATATTAGAATATAAATTTGTGAAAAAATAAATATAAAAATCATAAAATAATAAAATTAATAATATTAATTCAAAATTCAATGTATTTTATGATGTTATTGATATTATAATTTTTGTTGTTATAGACTACTTTTATAAGTCATATTGGAGCTTATTAATGACTTATGACAAGATACTTTGATATTTTAATGATTTTTAGAACATTTAAGAAAAATATAGAAAAAACATTTAGCGGCCATCGCAAAGGGCCATTACCAAAAGATATTAAGAATTATAGCAAGTACTTTATAAATAAATAAAATAAAATTATGTTTATCAATGTGTTACTCATAAAATAAATAATTTCCTATGAGAGCATGTACTCAAAAATAATGGCGAGAGTTGAAAAATTAAAAAAAATGAAATTAATATGCTATTATGGGTTAAAAAGCAAAAAACAAATTTTAAAAAATTTATGATTTTCATATAAAAAATTTCCATATATGATAACGAGATGCCAAGAAGGAAATCAATTCAGACTGCGCGGATAAAAAAATTCATATGAAATGGGGGATATCATGGAGGAGGTACGGGTGTGAATGAGGGATTATCGAGAAGAGGGTAACGGGGGGTACGGGTGTGAAGGGGGTATTTTTTAGAAGAGGGGTACGGGTGTGAAGGGGGTATTTTTTAGAAGAGGGTACGGGTGTGAAGGGGGTATTTTTTAGAAGAGAGGTACGGGGGGTACGGGTTTCGGTCGGAACAATTGATCATTAAAAAGAATTTGATTAAAATTATCTAAATATCTATTCAAAGTTGAGAAATATAATATTAAATTTATATATAACATTTAATTAATTGGCTTTTCGTATTTTATATAAAGAATTAATATCTTTCCTTTTAATAATTAGAGAATCAACACTATTATATGCTTTTTTTCTTATTAAATGAACTACTAAACGTATTCTTGCCACAAAATGATGGAAATATTAGAACTATTAGCTTGTAATCTAAATTCTTTTGCATTTTCTCAATAAATTAAAATCAAATTGAATCCATTTATGTGAATATATAATTCTTTATTTAAAACAAATTTTAATGTCGATCTAAGAATTATTAGTTGATACAATCACTAAAATTATATGCTTATTAATAAGCGTTGACATCTTTTAGAGGATGATGTAAAAATTTAATTAATAGACTTTTTAATTTGAAACTGATAATTTAAACCTTTGTAAAAAGTTTCTTAAATGGAATAAAAGCTAAACTTCTTCTCTGCTTTTATTAGATTCAAAATATATTAGAACAGAATGTTATCAATTAAGTCGGCGTTTAGATTTACATGACTATCTCAAAGAGCTATTAAAAATATCCGAGAGGTTTTTAAAGTAAAAGTTTTTGTTTTAACATTATAAAATTTTGAAAGAAAAAATTCCATTTAATGTTAAAGAAAGACCAAAATAAAATCAAGCTTTAAAAATAAAGATAAATGAAAAGTTGGCTGGCAGTTCAATTTTAAGATGCAATTATTTTTTGAAAAAATGATTAGTCGTTTGTTTTATAAAATAATACAGGCCATTAAAATCATTAGCAAAACTATTTTAATGCATTTTTGTTTTTAATTCCCTATAAAAATTATACCTTAAAATAAATACTTTTGTAATGCGCTTGAACTTTCAATCATAATAATTTTACTTAGTTAAATTAATAAAATAAATAATATAAAATAAATTGTTCTGTCTATCTTTGATTAAATAAGTTATTTGGCTTTAGGATAGATATTTATCAAATGCTTGTTTTAAAATTAAGAAATTATATCCTACAATTAACTCACTTAAAATTATTAATTCTGGCTTTAAATTATCTTTAATAAAAGTTTTATCTAATTTTTTCTTTGATTTTGATCAATTTTAAATTAAAAAGTTAAAAAAATGAATTTTTAGTTTTTTTTAATTTATATATTCTTGTTTAGCTATAAAAAAATCTTGCCAAAAAAAAAGAAATGTTGTGAATCAATTAAAATTTGTTAATTATTCAAGCTATTTCTTACTTCAGAAAGCATTTCTCTAATTAATGCTTTCTAAAAAAGCTTTAATAGGTATGTATATACATAATTATTAATAACTATAAAACATTTATCTTTTTAGCAATGATTTCAAGAACTAATTTAATTATAAGAATTTAATAGATACAACTATAGTAGGAATACATTTAATTTCAGAAAAATATTTTAAAATAAAATAATAAAGTATGAAATTCGTGGCAGTTAACATTGTCCTACCCTAGAAAATATGGTACTTGTTAGAAAGATAATTTAAAATTGGCTGGACTTTACTATTGGCGCTAACCCTCTATCGTATCCCTGAAGTGAGATAAATTTGGCATTAAAATCAACTAAACAAATAACCATAAATTTAAACTAACTTTAGGGATACGATTGAAGGTTAGCGCTAATAGTGAAGTCCAGCCCATTTTAAATTCTCTTTCGAACAAGTACCATATTGCCTAGGGTAGGAGAATGCTAACTGCCACGAATTTCATAATATATTATTTTATTTTAAATTATTTTTCCCAAATTAAATGTATTCTTACAATATTATATTTTCAGGGAACTATGAATACTCCAAAAATAAAAGTCAAACAACATCCCCTATGAAATTATACAATCTTTGATATTTTCATGGGGAGAATGCTGTCGAGCAAGCAATTGATGAATGTTTGAGATTTTTAGATAACTGGATGATCAATTACATCATCGATTGTAGGTCTCTATTCATGGTCAAGGGAGCAAAGATTGTAAAGTAGATCAATAAACTCCTTAGAGTACTATTACTAAATAAATTAATCTGTTAAAAATAATAGCTTCATTAATTTGCTTAGTTATTTAATTAAATTAACTTATGTATTTAATATTTTTTAAAAAAATAGTAAGGGAACATAAATTAAAACTTAAATAAATATTAATGTAATTAATGGTTGTTAAATTTGGTGGAAGTTTAATTTATTTAAATTCATAAATTGAAGATACCTTAATCTGCTGCGAAACTTGTTAAGATTATAATGCGAGTTAATTTACATTAACTCAAGGATGTAAATCAGTTAAATATAATTATTTTATTAAAGAATCACGTATTTCACTGACTTCGATTTTATGATTATATAAATATTAAATTTAATATTGCTTTAATCAAAATTATATGAATTTAAGATATATAAATCTGTCATCAATAAATGATTTTATTGATGAGAAATTATATTAAAATTATTTTACAATTAAATTTAACTTAAGAAATATATCTTAATGAAAAAGAAAAGAACAAACTAATATATAAATATTATAATTGAAAGTGTTTTGGAAAAACAATTGTTCAAATAAGTAAAGCTATAAAAAATGTTTTTATAATTATTTTATAATTTATAGCATTTATATTGTAAAATATAAATGCAATAAAATTAATTTAAACATTAATAATAATAAAATTATTCTTTTAAAACTATAGTAAAACATTAAAAAGGAGGAAATCTTGGTATTATTTCGTTAATTTATTCAAATTAATTTTCATCGAGTATCTAGCTTAATTTATAAATCATTTTAAGGAAAAGAAGATTTAATAAACATCTTAAATAAAGAATACTTTAGATTAGGCTTTCTATTAACGATATCTGCAACATTCAAAACCCCAAAACCCCTTAATGAATTTTATATGTGTTTTGATTGATGAGGGTAATGTTGGGGATTAGGGTTTCTTTTTGATTTGTTTCATTTTTGCAGTTAGATTCAATGTTATTTATAATTTTCATGGTTGAGATATGTAATATTTAATTTTTACCCTCACTACATCTACATAAATGCTATGAAGAAATTATTTCATCACGAAAATTTTAATGATAGTACATTAATTTTTTGCTTTGCTTATTTAATTAGAATAGCTAATTTTATGAAAGCATCTTCTTTTAATTCTTAGGAACTCCATTTTTTAAAGGTTTTGGTACCAATTGAGAAAAAAATTCAAATTGGTACTGGTACCAATTAGGTTTTGAACCATTTTGGAACTTTTCCATTAAAACTTCATTAATTTAAAACTAGGTACTAATTAAGTTTTGGTACTTTTAAATTGGCATTAATTAAAATTCAACAAATTTAGTACCGGTACTAATTAAATTAAAACAAATTTAGTACTAATTTAATAGAATTTAATTGGTTAAAATGGAAATCTATCTCTAAAATTTGATACAGTTTTTGCGAACTTTCTCCACGTATCTTTACAGGGTTGACCTCCTATGAGATACCATAATTTGATAGGTGTCCTAAAATTAATAGAAATTAGAAATACAAAATTTTAAGATTGATATCCATTTATAATACTTCTGGAACTTAATCATTGCATGATTGTTGATAACAATCACCTTAAAATCACTCATTTTATACATATTTTTCATTTAAATTTTACTTATGTTACCAAACTTTTTTCTATTGGAAGAAAAAATGATAATAAAGAATACAAATTAAAAGGAATGAAAGTGTTGAATTTATTTTTAAAATAACTTTTTGTGAAAACTTCGAAAATATTTGTTCATAAATGCCAATTTTTAAAAAAAGATGCAATAATCTAAATTGATAAAAACGATCAGGAAAAGTTATAACTTATGAAAAAAATGTAAAACAGATAAAAATGTCTCTCAAACTTATCTTTTTTTAATAAAAATGCTATAACATGTATATAAATATGAAAACATATAAGTTGAGTATTAAAATGATGATCATATTAAATTTTCAAAATTTCATAACTAGAGTAAAAATGATACTTCCTTGCTCAAATAAACCCTAATCCCCAACATTACCCTCATCAATCAAAACACATATAAAACTCATTAAGGGGTTTTGATTCAGAACCCTGCCGGTAAGCATTTAAAGCATAGTCAAGCCAAGAGAGTAAACATCAACCTTTGGATTTAGTAAAATAAAAAATATTAGATGAGTTATAAGATTTGATAAGCTATAATTAATTAATAAGAACTTTGATAAGAGATTAATTAAATTATTGTTATATTATATTATGCTTAACTAAAATTAATATAGCTGCTCCAAAATTAAGTATTCTGCATTTTATTAAATTAAATTTATTATATTAGGTAATATTTTATTAATTTGCTCATACAAACTTATTTACATTATATGATTTAAATAAATTTTAAGTTTTATCTGTTAACTTTAAAGTATATCGTTGTCTTGAATATTATAGAAAAGTAAATTTAAAAAAAATATTTAATTAACATGATTAATTTATTAAACATGCTAGTATTTTAATATCCTTTATAATATAATAAAAAATAAATTTAATTTCTCTACTTTTAAGTTAATTCTTCTAATTGTATAATAATCAATGTATTTGCTGTTTTATTGACAAAATAATTCTTTTATTTATAAACTATTTTATGAATTAATTTATGTTATAGCCTTTAACTGAATTATTCATCTATTCTGGAGCCAGAAAGCCTACTTTGCCTACTCATTGAGTCATTGCTTGGTACTCATGGGGCTCTAGAATAAATAATATATTTATTTAAATCCTTGAGCATCCAAAATCAGATATCTTGAGAGTAAAGTTTAAGCCATTGCTTGGCTTATCATTCTTAAATACAAGGATGTTTTTGGGGTTCAGGTCTCTGTGGATGACCATCTTGTCATGCATTGCCTTAGTACCAATAGCTAGTTGAGCTAGGTATTCAACTGCCTCCTTCTCAGGCATCCCTCCTTAAAAATAGTTCTCTAAAGATAAGAATTAACATCATGTTCTCACTTACCTTATAAGAATTGAACTTATTATAAATTAAGTATTATTCAAATAATATAAAAATTGATGCAAGTCCATCATTAAATCTCTTATTTTATCATATTTATCAATGTAGATTATTCTTAAAAAGAGTTACTTCTTCTGACTTAAGGAACTCTTAGAAATTTTGATTACAAAAAAACTGATAAGTTATTATTGTAATTTTAGCCAAATAATTTCAGGTATTTATTAGATTTATAAGGCATGCATGCTTCTTACTTTAATCAGATCAAGATTAATATTCTTAAAAAATTAAATAAATGAATTATGTTTAATTTTGAGCTTTTTCCACTCTTTTTGTTGCTTATAAAATAAAAAATATAATTTATTAAAATTTATAAGATTTATATTGCCAAGGGTTGAAGGAGTATGAGCTCTTCCTGTTTAGTCTCTTCATTTAACTGGAAGAAGTACTCGATCAGTTTGTTAATGTATGGATTAAACCATAATATTATTGTTATATTGGAATTAGAATATAAAAATAAAATAATGGAAGTTAAGTCTGACAAAAATGCCCGATTTTTTTAATAATAAAAATAGCCAAAGGTTACATTTAGCAGTTCAATTTTATCTTTTTTGAACTAGGATAACTCCTCTTTAATTTAATGCTGTAAATTCACTAAAATTTGAAATACAATATAAATCTAATTCCTCAATTCAGAGATGAAATAAAATAGTAATTCCTTGCTAACTAATTTTTTTTAATTTCTGTGGATTGTGCAAAAATTTTGAAAGCTTGAATTATAACTGCCCTTAATTTAATTTACTAATAATTTAAATTTTATATATTCATACAATTTTTAATTGTGAATTATCAATTAATGAAAACAATAGGTTAAAATATTTGTATGATAAAATTTATAATTTAAGAGAATTAATTATTAAAAACCATTATTGAATACTCTGAATCTAAATATTATTATAAATATAATGGGAGATTAATTGTCTAGCTAACTCATGATTTCTATCTCTGGTAGATTGAATGGCTCGATTTAAAGGCTCTAGCCTCTATCCTCTCTTAATTATTTATTTATTAATAATAATCTCAAATATAAAAATATTATATAAAAATATCTTGTGATTACCTTCATGGCAACCTTCTCTTTGGTTGTTTTGTAGAGATCAACCAAGTAAACTTTTCCAAATGCTCCATTACCAATTACTCTGTGTAATTTTATGCTAAATTCCTTGGGCTTTTGTTTTTTCCTCAATTGTTCCAGTGTCAAGTTTAAATAGTCATTAATAATGATGATGAATGAACTTAAGGCAGGTGAAAGTAAATTTCTAGACTTGATTTATAATACTATTTTTACATTACTACTATCAAATATATTTTGCCTAAAATATGTTATTATTGTATAAACATTAGGTTCTCAAAGTTTTCTGTTAATATACTCAAGACTGGCAGTTAGATCCCTACCTGCAACTAGGGTATTAGCTATGGGGTTAATTCCACGCCTTAAATATGACTAATGCCCTGATTTTTTAAATTTCCTTCTTGTAAATTTCCAGATACAGTAAATGCCCTTCAATTTTTGAGTTTTGGTTATTTTCCTGAATCAGTAATCATCTAGATCCTTAGAGTTATGGTATCAGCAATCCACCTAGGAATTATAGAACTCAGCTCCTGGTGCAAGCGCTTCTGTTTCTGCAGCAATAGTAGCACTGGCCTGTTTCTGGGGCCACTGATTAGACTCTACCAGCTTTTATTGCTTTCTTTGATGGTTTGGCCTCCCACTTTATCAGTTATAGAATTATTTAAATAGAATTATATATAAATACATTTTGCTGGATTCTGTCTCTTTTTGTCTCTGAGGCAGTATAGTCATTTCTTCTTTCCATCTTTAGTAGCGATTCCAAATAAATTAAAATTAAGTAATATTTATCAATATTAATAATATAACATTAAAACAGTCTAGCCAATAATAATTCAGCTTTAATTATAATCTTGATTTCTCTTTGATAATTCATATTTTATATGTTACTATCATTCTATGAACACAACTTAAGATTATATTTTATTAAAAGTACATTTATACTTCAATATTTTCTACTGCCTCATTTTGAATCTTCGATTAGATTTAAATAAATTAACAGATAATATTATAAATTTTTTATTCTTATAAATAATTTCTTAAATTTAGTAAGTTATATTCCTTTGCAGTTGAAGGAACAGAGTTAAATCATTTATTAAATAAAGATCAATTTAATACTGCATATGAACTTATAAATTTTTAGATGAATATAACTTTTAATTACATAAATAAATATATAAATTAATCTAATGGTCTATTAACTAATTTTACAGTTGTTATTGTATCATTATTCTAATAATATATTGTCTGATCCTTCATAATAATTAATTAATAACTTAATATAAAAAAATACCTTTAACTATTAATCATAAAATAACTATATCTAGGATTCATAAAACTAATAAACAGTAAAATATAATTACTCATGATATGTTAATCATTCCAAACAAAAATAAATATTAATAAATATATTTGCTTACTGGAAATTATATATAATTTCAAATAGTTTTATATTTTAATAAAATCTGCTGCCCAAATAAATGGCACTTAAGAAATTAATTTACATATTGTCATATAAATTTGAATTATTTTAGCTAAACTTTGTAATTGAAATAGTTTAAAGAATTAGTTATTTTTTTGTTAGATTCAAAATCATTGCTAAGATTAAAATCTTCAATGCTTTAATTTAAACTATCTGGCAGGCTTAAGCCCCAGTATTAATTTCCGCACTAAGAATAAAAATAATAATATCAAAATCAATATTAGTGAAATTAAACATTTTTCATATATTCATTTTGATGCTAGTACTTTATTTAGAGAGCTAATTTACAAAGCATGGATTTGTTCAAATGAATTTATAAAATTATTTGGAATTCAAATAAATTTTAATAAGAATTTTCATCAACTATACTTTGAATATTTATTATAAAAATAAATAATTTCAGGTCTTCTATAAAATTTAATTAAATTTAAAAAAATTATATGATATTTTATCATTACTGATAAAATATGTTATTATAATTTATCAACTTCAAACTCAATACATAATTTTTAAACCATTTCAATTTTTATATCTATTATAAAAATATAATTGTAGGAATACATTTGATTTGGGAAAATAAAAAAATAATAAATTTAGAAATAATTAAAATAATGGGAGTTAACTTTCTGGAAATCTTGAAAATATGGTACTTGTTCGATAGAGAATTCAAAATTAGCTGGACTTTACTATTGGCGGTACCCCTCTATCGCATCCCAAGAGCAAGATAACTTGACTAAAATTTCGGCTGATTTGTTTAATCGATTTTAATGCCGAAATTAAAGTCAAGTTATCTTGCTCTGGGGATGCGATAGAGGGGTACCGCCAATAGTAAAGTCCAGCTGATTTTTAATTCTCTATCGAACAAATACCATATTTTCTAGGTTTCCAGATATTTAACTCCCACTATTTTAATTATTTCTAAATTTATTATTATTTTATTTTCCCAAATCAAATGTATTCCTAAAATATCAATAGATTACATATTCGCAAATAATTCTCGAAGTATATGGCTTATTGTAATTCAAAATTTATACTAATTGTTCTAACCGAGACCCCCCTCATACCCCCCCCCAGCCGAGACCCCCTCCACCCTCAACCAAGACCCCCCTCCCCCCCTCAAACCGAGAATGCCCTTTTATTATATTTTTTTAATGAATTTAATTTTTATTCAGAATAAATTTCTTGCCCTTCGGGCAGATATTACTATTAAAAATATATTTTGATAAGTTACATTACGTCCGTCTTCTTTTGTTTAGAACATACTCCCATAGGGAAATATTTATAATAATGTTTAATTTTGACTATCAAGATTAATAATATGATTTAATTGAAAGACATAAATTTGAATTCAAGATTTTTTATAACTTAAATCACTTACACTCTACTTTATACTAAAAATTAATATAAATTTGTTTCTATTATTTTTAACTTCATTTAAATATAAAATTTTTTTTATTATTACTTATTTAGTTAATTACTATTAAAATCATATTTATTTTATCATATATATATTTAAATGGTAATCCTAAACATAAAAAAATTGTCTTTAATTTTTCAATAAACTAAGCTTAAGAAATAAGATTTTAATAGTAATTAACTAAATAAGTAATAATAATAAAAATTGTTATATTTAAATGAAGTTAAAAATAATAGAAACAAATTTATATTAATTTTTAGTATAAAGTAGAGTGTAAGTGATTTAAGTTATAAAAAATCTTGAATTCAAATTTATGTCTTTCAATTAAATCATATTATTAATCTTGATAGTCAAAATTAAACATTATTATAAATATTTCCCTATGGGAGTATGTTCTAAACAAAAGAAGACGGACGTAATGTAACTTATCAAAATATATTTTTAATAGTAATATCTGCCCGAAGGGCAAGAAATTTATTCTGAATAAAAATTAAATTCATTAAAAAAATATAATAAAAGGGCATTCTCGGTTTGAGGGGGGGAGGGGGGTCTTGGTTGAGGGTGGAGGGGTCTCGGCTGAGGGGGTAGGAGGGGGGTCTCGGTCAGAACAACTAATTTTAATAATTTTAAGTATTTTTTATGATAAGAACAGTTATAATATCTGGGACATCTATTTAATATTTCTAAACTTCATATTTTGCAATAATTCCCAAATTATCTCAAGTTATTGGATTTATTGCCAAAATTTATTATTTTAAATTATTTTTAGCAAATTTAAAATATAATATATATAAATGTGGAAATAGAAGAGAATTATTAGAAAATTTGATAAATTTTCATGAAAAATATGCTCCTTTTTAATACAAAAACATAACTCTTATTTATCGATCACATTTATATAGGTAATCATGTTATGTCAAGATATTAATAAATCAATGCATCATGCTATATCAATTTCTTCCCTGGATATCTCTTTTCCCATTTCAAATACTATCTTCTCTTGTTTCCCATCAACATATGGTATAATATGTTCACCATGTATATACCCATTTTTCCATGCCCCTCTTATGATATCTCCATTTGCATATTTTTGCACTCCCTCACCGTTTTTACTATGATCTATCCATTGCCCTTCAAAGACGTTGCCATAGTCCCAGTAGAATATTCCAAGAACATTTCTCTTACCATTATATATAAAAATACTTATTTATAGCTATTCATGAATTGACCATAATAAGAAACCCTAAAACCCCTTGTAAGTTTGATTGAGAAATCAAATGTATAAAGATATTAATTAGCTTAACATTTAAGCTTTATTTATGGGGTTAGAGTTAAATAAATAAATTTAAATTAATTGTATTTAAACTTTATATAAATAAACTATAATGAGTATAATAGTAGAGGTATAATAAAGATAACTAGTATATATTTGCCATTAAAAAAATCATTTTAATAAATGACAATTTCATAGCTATTTTCTTTTAATTATTCAATAATTAAAAATTTTGCTTAAATTACTCATTTTAAGTAATAATTCCATAAATAACTATAATAAGTGTAAGCAAAGTAAGATATTTTAACAACATCAAAAACTTTACTTAAACTGAAAATTTGAGGAAATTTGTGTGTTTTTAATACATATCTCCCTCTATGTCTATGGTTGTTCCAATCCCTTTACTTTTACTCTTCAAAAATTCTCCGTCATAGTAATAGTTTATACGCTCTGTATTTAATCAGTATTAAAATCCTTCACCTTCAAAATTACCATTTATTCACATTAAAGAATAATTCAATTACTATATATTTGTTTATAAAATTAATGATATCTTTAGTAAGAATAGTAATTATTGTTTTAATTAAAATTTAAAAAGTAATAAGATATTTTCAATGATTTGAAATCAAATATAAGAGTTATAATCTATATTATATTTTTTTAATTTATTATTTGTTAAATATATTTTATAATAGACTACCATTCCTGAAAAACCCTTCTATGGTATAATTTAATGTATTATTATAAGTCAAGATCTTATTTTAAAATAAATAAGAATTAATTTCAAATAATTTTTTAAACTAATCACAATAATAATAAAATTAAGAGTCACTATTAGAATATTTTATAATTAAGAGAAAGTGATAAATACACATAACGAAATCCAGCTAATAAATTTGATAAAAAGCTAACTATATGAATATTAAAAACTAAGACAATGAAATAGTTAAATTCGATGAAGTAAAACCAATAATTCTAAAATAATTCTAACAATATTGACTCAAATTTAATCAGTTTTACATTTTGATAGCTAATAGTTTGTGATATTTTTGATTTTTATCTATATTTATTTTTAAACAAATTTATTAAAAAACTATAATGTAATTTATTTTCTACTACAATAATAAAATGTATCCTATAATTAATATTTAATTCAATTTACTCAATATTATTACATTTAAATAATTTATTTAATAATAATTCTTAAAAACATTAATTTATCTTTTATTAATATTTTTGGTATTGTAAAATTATTATTATAATTAATTGCATATGACATAATTTTGAGAATAAAATCAGCCATAGAATTTGGAATAAGACTTAGCTTGAGAAAATCCTTCAATTAAAATTCTATATTTTAAGGTAGATTGTTTATTTAATTATTTAAATAGTTTCACATGTTAGTATTTATATTTATTCAAAGAAATACGAATAAGAATTCAATGAATAAAGAGCGCTGTTAAATAAACATTGTTTTTCCACAATAAACTCAAGCAATACTATAGCTGAATAAGCAAAAAGACATTATTTTATCTTTGTTTTATACTATAATATGTTTTGGTACATATTTAATTACTTATATCTATTAATTGTCTTGAACTTATTATTAAATCTATTTTTAAAGTAAATTTTATTTTATAATATTCGTATTTTGTTATATCAATTCTACAATTTATGCTATCCTAGCTAAATGTTTTGTAAAATCTTAACTCTTCTCTATTCTCTAAAAAAGAAATTAAGCCAATAAGTTGTGATTACATTAAAATATAAATATTGAATGAATTTAAAAATAACTTTTTAATTTAAAACATAAAATTATCATATTTAAAGATATTCTAAAATGTGCAAAGATACTATAGATATGTTAAAAAATAATTTCATTTATAATTTATATTGATTAGTAGGCTTCATAGATGAGGGTATTATTAATGCTATATTGTTTATAGTAAATATAATTTTGTAGATTCCAACAAAAATCTCTCCATATTTGTTGACTTCTCTTCTAAATCTACAGTCTTTCAAAATGTCTAAATGACAGCAAATAATTGTCCTATTAAGCCATTTATTACTTAAATATTTATATTTAATCTTGTAATTTATATTAAAGTGATATTTGATTTTTATAAATATTTTAAAGTATTTAATATAAGATACTTTTATCTTAAATTCTAATTTAAAATACAAAATAACGTTAATCAATATAGCTATATATATATATATGACCTATTTAACAATTAAAAATCTACAAATTTAAAATATAAAAAATAAAATCAGATTTTTAGATAGAGTTTCTGAACTTTTAAAAAAAATTTAAGAAATATTCGTTCATTTTATATATTAATCAAATTATATAATTATCTTTATATAATTTTCCCTCCAATTTTTATCATTAATTATTTAGGATTCTTATAGCATTTTATGTCTGAATTTTTATTATTTAAATAAATTACAACTTTGTCATGAAGTATTTTTCATCATTATTGCCAATAGCTTCTTCAATTCTTAAGGCATTTATGATTTATAATAGGAAATTAATTAATTTTATCTGAAACTTAATATATATATAAAAAGGTATTCTAACTAATCAGGCGCAGGTGGACCAACAGCACTCACATAAAATGTAAGATTCAAAAAAGATATATTAAAAGTTTTTTTTTAGGGGTCCTACCTAGTAAGACCTGGGGTGTCAGCAGACTAGAGCTTCACAAGGCTACACTTGGAGGGGACAGGGGAGTGACTATGATGAAGATGAAGATGACGAGGAAGAAGAAGATGAAACTGCTTTTAATCGTGTTTCCATTTTTGATAAGATTAATAAGTATTAGAATTAAGTTTAATAGATTAATTATAAATTTAAAGTTTTCTTTTTATAAATTATAAGTATATAAAATAATAATTTTGTATAATTTAGAGTTTATGGTTTTTTATATTATTTATAAATAAATAATTTTATTTTCTTATATTTAAATTAATATATTATTAGCAAAATATAAGCTTTTTTAATTTAATTAGAACTATTTATTTTAGAAATTAATAAGACTCTTTGTTAAAGCTTGATCACTCCAATATGAAACCGAAAAAAATTATTTTTTTAATTATTTAGTTTCCATCAAGATAATAGCTATTTTTAGCAGCATTAAATGATCTCCTTTTCTAGAATATTTTATTGTTGTTTGATTTCTAATGATGCAATTTCTTAAATTTATAAGCAGAGATTTTTTTAATTATTTTGTCATTTTTACCTTTAGACAAGCCGATTAATAGCAGTGAATATTTTTAAAATAGAATATGGAAAAGTCTATTTTAACCTTGATCTAAATTTTATTTGATTGAGAATATACAATATCACCTACTTATAATGAAAAGACTTTATGATAAGATTATATAAATTAGATAAATCTGGATTAAAATTTTGCAGGCCAACTACCCTATTCAAAAAGAAATTATTTAAATTTTGATTTATTCATATTATTAAGTTAATATTAAGGAAAAATAAGTTACCAACAAGATCTTTTCAAGGAATAATAATATTTAATTTAAAATGATACATTCAATTTAATCTCTTTAATTTATAAATGATTTTTTAGTTTTTAGAAATATTTATACAAATATTATTGATAATTCAAAGCATTTATAATCATTTAATTATATTTAATTATCATTCACCCTCAGTTAATATCAACCAATTTATGATTTCAACAAAAATAATAAATATAATTATAATAAAAATTTTATTATTGATTTATATTTTTAAGAAAATCAAATATATATGAAAATTAAGATTTGTATGGAAAATAATAAATTCTTAGTTGATATTTATACCTATAATAATTTAATTCGTTATTGTAATAAAAAATAATAATTTAATAACAAAAATTAAATATTTTTAATAGATTTTTTTGGCTGAAGTCACCAAACAAAAATTATGAAAAAACAATTTGTTTAATAAAATATAATTATTTTCATTTCAAATTTAACAATAATGAGTTTCTTTAAATATGAATGATTTTTGCGAATATTTATTTTAAATATTTATATCTTTTAATAATTAGTATTTCAATCGTATTTACAATTTAGTATCCTAAACACTATTTACAATTAAATGAAATACTAAATAATAATGAAAAGCTTTTATAAAATCGATCATATTATTCTACTATTATTAGTAAGTTTTAAGTTCATCTGATTTCTAAATATTCATTAATCTTAAATTATTATTTTGCAACTTTTAATGTAAATTTGCTTCTGTGAAGTTATATAAGTAAAATTAATTATTTTAAAAATATTCAAGGCACATAATAATAAAGCTTAGTTTAATAGGTGAAAGGGAAGATGCCCATAAGAGATAAGTGATCTTTAGAGATCTAAAAATAATTATAAAATATGTAAGATGTTTATATTTCAGATGAAGTTTATGTCGAAGCCACTATATCAGGAGAGTTATCACTAACTACAATCTCTTGTGATGTTAGTTATAGATTTATATCAATAAAATTTGAAAATTAAATCCTATAGTCTTTCATATTAAAGTAAGTACAAATAAAAGAGATTATAGGAGGGAAATTCAAAAAACTGCTCCTAAAATATAAATGCTAAATTTTCTCATGACATTTATGAAAATAGCTTAACATACAGTTTGATACTAATAGATTAATGAATAAGAGTTTGATCTATTGCTTTTCATTTATTTGTAATATAACATTAATAATTAAAAAATTTATTAAAATATAGAATACTTTATTATAAATGACTTCCTTATTTCTAAAAACATTATTTTAATTAATTTATAATAGCTACTCACTTCACTTCGGCTATATACACAAGGCTCCTCAATCAAAGCATGATATCAGAATTCTTTAAAGTTCATTTTATTACTTGTAAAACTTTTGTTATTTTTCTAGATGAAAAATAAACATTTTCTGTATGGCATATGATGAGTCTATGTCCCTATATGGACTCAAAGTAATAATATATTTATTTAAAAAAATTATTGGATATAATATACATTTTTATAGTTAGATACACCTAGTAATTTGTAGCCTAATTGATAACTGAAAATATAAAGAACATTTCAAAGTTAAATCTGACCATACAAATAAAAGTAAAGATAATATACCAATATAATGGGTGGTAATTTTTAATACACAAAAGTATGATATTAATTATATCACTGAAATAAAATTATAGGATGGGGAAAATGTAAGCAATGTACTTAAGAAAGAAGGACTATCAAAGTTATATTAGTGCATTATAATTTAATGCAATATAAATATTGTTTAATTATTATATATAGGGATTATTTTGTAGAGTGGCTCTTGGGATATGTTGCTGAAGGGTTGGATAAAACTCTAAATCTTGTTTATAATGAACTTAGATTTAAAAGTTAATTGTTTTTTAATAATTAAATAATTCTCTGCTATTTCTTATAAATTCATAAGCTTGATTAAATGTATTATTTATGATAAGCAAATAAGTAACTAGTGAGGATTAATATTTTTAATACCTACCAAAAATATATGTAGTTTATAGCTCATTCTAATTATGGTTTAAAATGGAATAAAAGTTTTAGCATTATTCTGAGGTATTACAAACCCAAAATGTTATAATTATTTTTAAAAATTTAATGTGCACAGTTATCTACCTAATCCATGTATTTATTTGTATTTAGAAAAGATTCTATAGATTAATAATTAGCATCAATTCTT
Source organism: Oxytricha trifallax (assembly GCA_000711775.1). Classification (NCBI taxonomy): domain Eukaryota; phylum Ciliophora; class Spirotrichea; order Sporadotrichida; family Oxytrichidae; genus Oxytricha; species Oxytricha trifallax. The sequence continues at coordinate 38,267 of ARYC01001578.1, forward strand.
AGCTATTATAATAGCATTTTTATAATAAAATTTTAATAAAAAAATTTTCCACATTTTAAACTATTTATATAAGTATACATTTCTAATTAAATATATAATAAATGATAATAATTTATAAAATAAAACAATAGAATAACTATAAGTAAATTAAATTGATTAATACATTTTATTTATTTCTTCATTTAATATAAAAGTTGTTATATTATTGGGCACTATAATGTATTTATGTAGTTTTAACATAGAGTCCTTAATATATTTAATTTTAAATTCTATAAATATGAGAATATAATTATTTAATAATAAAAATAATTTAAAATAAGCGAATCAACAAAGATTAATCTTATAAAAGCAAGGCAATTTCAGAGATCAAATTTATTATTATTAATTTACTTTATTTAATATTTTTATAATTTTATTTATACGCTATTTTTTAACTAAATATAGATGATCCATATTACATTAAATTAATATAAATATATAGAATGCTAAATAATAGCTAATTAATTTATTTTTTATTTTATTTATTCTAAATGATATGATATTTTTATATCTATACAAAATATAATTATGATTTAAATTATTTTATATTCTTTTAAAATTTAATTGATCATTTAATTTATCTCCTATTTTTTGAAATATGTTTATTATAAATTCATGTTGACTTAATTTCTTCACATAGTATTATCTTGCCCATATCATACACTATCTTTTTTTATATTCCACTAGCATGTGTTTTAATTGATTTTCCATGTTTTTTACCATCTTTCCATGTTCCTTTTTCAATATCACCATTTGGATATTTGTATACTCCTTCACCATTTTTAATACTATTCATCCATTATCCTTCATAGCTATTACCAGTGTTGTAATAAAATGTGCCTTATCCATGCTTTTTGCCATTATATATAAATATTAATATATAATCATTCTTCTATTCACCACAATACATATCACCATCACTACATATCTACACTCCATATCCATTAGGAATACCATCAACATAATCACCATCAAAGTACCAGTAATTATTTTATGATTATATTTCATATGCACTTGTTTCTCCATGAAACCTATCATTTATTATAAATATAATTTAATGTTTAATACAATAAACATATAAACAGTGATGATAAATAGACATAAAAGTATTTAACATAATTTGTTATATTATAGGTATAGTATTTATTTCATTTATATTATAAAATTAATTAAACAGTTTAGAAGCAAAATATAGTTTAGATAATATAAGAATTAATTAAATTAATTTCCTTTTAGTTAATGTTGAAATAAAATAATTTTAAACATCATTATTAAATAATAAATCTCCAAATCTTGCTGTAAATCCAGACATGAAATTTCTGCAATACTAAAGGCAGCAAAGTATTTGAAGCACAACTTGCCGAGCGAAATGGTAATAAATTTATCAATGGTAATAACTTATCTGTGAGTACTTTTTATTGATTAATATCCTTACTATTAAAAGATGAAGTTGACCCCCATTCTATTTACTGAAACTCAAACTTATTCCAGTAATTTAATCTAAAAATTATATGAATAGTCAACTCTCACATAAAAGTAACTAGATTTGTAGGCATTCTTGAGATAAACTTACATTAAAATAACACATTTTATTTCCAAATTGGCAAGATTTTACTTTAAACTTCACTATTATGTCTAATTGTAACATTACTATATGGTTTTAATAATATGTTATTATGATTATAATTATTTACATCCAAATAATAAAAGCTTAATAATGCAAAAAGAATTTGGATAATTTGTGAATAAATATAAAAGAGAACTCTATTCTCTTTACATGTAGTTTAATTTGAATGGTATTCTCACTTTTTACATTAGTAGTTATTCAATGTGAGTTATTAAATTTTAAACTTTTATGTAATCATCAATTGATAAAATAACTTAAAAGTAATTAATCTTATTTAGGTATCAATCATTATATTTTAATTAAATTTTAATTAATTTTAATTAATAAATGGCATTTATTAATTATTATAAAATATAATTTCCAAGATATCCTTCAGTGATAATTTATAAAAATATTGCCAATTAATTATATACGTGTTAATTCAATTATCTTAAAATATAATTGGCATTTATTTTAAAGAATAAACAATTACAAAGTCTTTAAGTTTTTTTTATTTTTAGTCAATAAACTATAATTTGATAGTAGTGCTTTTAATCTAATATATTAATATAAAGAATTAAATTTGATAAACTCTTGTCTATACAATCTTCCATAGAACTCTGAATAAGATTTAGACTTAACAAATCCGTTAATCTGATCTTCTTTGTAATAAAACCCATATATATTATTTAAAGTAGAATTAATTCAATTTATAAAGAATTGGTAATTGAATCTTAGTCCTCGTCCTTGTAGAAGATTATTTGCGGTAAGTAATCAAGAAGCAGTAAACCTTAATTTAATCATTAAAATATAATCCTCCAAAATTAAAAAATGAAACCAAAAGGACAGAGAAAATATGTCCATAAATTTCCATGCAACAATAGTTCTTCTACCGTAGATTGCTAGAAAATTCTATTGTAGTTCAGAAACTAGATTAGTTTGAGGATAATCAAAATTCTCTAAGGTATAATTTAAAAGACTCTTTTGCAAAAAAAACGTCACAATAATGGGATTAAGAGAGGTTCTACAATGAGTAGCAACTAATATTCTAGGCTCTATTTCAACACAATAAATTGCCATTGTAGTGTTTGAGACCTGAATATTGTTTGAAATGCTGGCAAAGAAGTTAGTTGGCTTATAAATAGCTCGAAAGTAAAGAGGTGATTTTTTTCTAAGCGATTTCATATGATTGCAGATATTATTAATGATATCTTCCCAAGGTAAATTAAACAAATACCTTCATCTGGAAGGAGGACATAAAACACAGTAGGATTTTAACGATTCGACTGCAACCACAAAAGAGATAACCTTAAAAATACCTACTGGTAGGAATTCATTGGCCAAGAATCTCTAAGCAAAAGAAAATCTCTTTTGAATAAGTAAATTACAGAAATATTTCATAATTCATATATACAAAGCTATTCATAATTTTATTTATAACATTAAATATAAATATCTTTAGAATTTTAATGCTGTTTAAAAATGAGGCAAAAGTAAGAAAAATCTGCCGCTTTTGCCCCTCTTTTTGAGTGATGATAATTGATAGTTTAATTTTACATATTACATTTAATATTTCCTCTATTATTATATTTTAGATAATTTATTAAGTTATATTCAATGATAAAGATTATTATATAAATGAACTAAATTTTACATCAGCTCTGATGTATATATTGTTAACTATAAATTTACTTATTTTATATCTTTTAACTATATATTTCTATTAAATTCAGGATTTAATAATCAGAATTTAAAATAGAACAGAAATTTCTATAAATTAACTTCCATTTTTAATAAAATTAACATAATTTGTAACTATATAATAACTTAATAGAAGTTTAATCATTACACATTAAATCTATATATTATCAAATTATACATATATAAATATGGTAGCTTTGTATAAAATTATAAGCAAATATATCGTTTTTTGTCATATCATTTTAAAATTATTGATTACCATATTGAGTATAACTAATATGCTAACAGCAATAATCTCAAAATTATCTCTAATTATTGTGTATAATATATTTCTACAACTCGCTTATAAGTTTTAATTTTGATGAATCTAATATATGTCAAAAGGATCCACATCAAGAATGAGAGCTGGCTATTAAAAATAATGAAAAACAAAAATATTTAAAATTATAGTAGTAATGCTTAAGGCGTCTCCTTAGTGGTTTAATAATTTACTAATTAAAATACACATAGTATGAAATAAATTAAGTTCTAAGAAATTACAATACTTGTGTTTAATGTATTCGTAAGACAATATAATAATCTCTCATTTGATTGGGGTTGTGTTAATTATTAATTTATTCTATAAAATGGGGAATTCATATAAGATTTACTTTAAATTAAAGATGCAAATTTAACCATCTAAAAAATGTTTCAAAATTCAATAGAAATTTTCACCATAAACAAAATGCATTCCGTTAATTAATTAGCTCATTAAACAGGTATTACAGTTGCAACGGCAGGTATGTTCTATTAGAGTTATATTATTTTTAAAATAGAATTGATTTGGGAAAATTCAAAAATAAAAATATAACGGTAGATATATATAATTATAACTGGCACTAATCACATTTAGTTTGAAGAGTAATTTGATTTAGTACACTTTTAATTTTGATTCAGTTATAACAATTATTTATGACCAAATCGTACAAATTGTACACTAAACCAATCTAGATTATTTATTTTTTTTTATATTAGGGCGTACTTTAAGAATCGTACAAATTGTACAATAAACTGATTCAAGATAAAGTTTTTTTTTTAAATCATAAATTGTACAGAATGAGATTAGTTGTACGAAGTGATATATATATATATAATAATAATAATAAAATATTAAGATGAATAATTAGAATAAGTAATGGAGAATCAAAACCCCAAAACCCCTTAGTGAGGTTTATAAGTGCTTTGATTTGTAGGGTATAGTTGGGGTCTTATTGGGTTAGTAGAGAAATAAGGCCAATTTGCAAAATGAGAAATAGAAATTAGCGAAATTTAGGGTCTATTTACGACGAGTAATATTTAGATTTACTGCTTAAGCTTAGGTATGGTACAAGTATTATTATAGACTAAGCCAAACCTGTACTAAATTATGCAGCAATAGCAAAGTTATTACGCAAGAGTGCCTCAACTGTTAGGTATCACTGCTTGCTCGCTGTTTAGCATTTTAATTCTGGTTGTTGAACGCATCCCGCAAGAAAATAAAAGTTCTCTCAGGCTCATATTGACTTCCTCTGCGACTCTAAGACTTTGAAGTATTGGGCACACTTTCCATTAGACTAGCGAGCTGTGATGTTTCATCGCAGGTTTCCTGACATGCGTATCTCTCCTTAGACTATAGCCAATATTTATAGAAGAAATGGTATTACTTTCAAGACTGTCAACAGAGTGAAGAGAGTGATTGATTTTACAGTGCCATTTTATAGTAATAATTTAAACTATATATATGATTAAATGCAGAGGGCTATTGACAATAACATCAAGTTCATACACGCTGATGAAGCTGTGTTTACCTTCAACACCTTTATTAATAAGTCTTGGTATAAGAAGTATGATAATATAGAAGTCTATGATTAAAAAGTGAAGGTAGTCACCCATGCAATTTAAGGCTGGTATAAGTGAAGATTCAGGCCTAGAGAGTTATGTTATTCAGCCTCGCTCTATTAAGCGATAGTAGTCTATAGAGTTCCTACACAAACTCAGAGAGAAGTATAGTAACCAAGAGATCATCCTGTTAGTTGATAACCTCTCTGTTCATAAGACTAAGGAGTCTAAGAAAGCTTATGAAGAGCTAAACATAACTCCTGTATAAAACGTTCCTTATAGCCCTTAATTTAATGGAATTGAATTCTACTGGAGTTAAATCAAGACTCACTACAAGAAGCTGCTGCTGTATCATCTTATGCATGACTTGCCCATCGATACAGTAGACTTAATTCAAAGCAGCTGTAAGAGAGTGAGCGTAGATAAGACAACAGTCTGTGCGAGAGAGGGAAGAATGAATGTTTATAAATAAGTTTTAGATTTAAATGAATGAATAAGTTCACATATTAAAAAATTTGCCCGTAAAGGGATTTCGCTTCTCTTTCTTTTCTTCTTCTTATGGCTTGCTTGGGTCCATATTTCTTCTCTTAGTGCCAGCTCCTGCATCTATGTTCATTTCATCTGGTATTTAGACATCTTTATAAAGCCTCTTGCTCACCTCATAAATTGTCTGCGACTTTCTTTCTCTGTGTACCTTTGCATGTTCTTTCATAAGATATATGCCAGTGCCAGATTTTCCTACAAAGTTATATGTCAAAGCTTACTTGAAAGATAAGGATGCTTCTTAAGTTCCTCTAGCCAAGCTGAGCTTATTAGAATGCCTTGCTTTTTCTAGTCTTCAGGAGAGATAGAATATCGTTTCTTATGTGCTTCTTCAATTATTTATCTGAGATACTCCTCTTTTATTATACCAAGAACACCAAAGAAAAAGTTCCTCTCTGGTAGTTTATTAGAGAGTTGTTTCTTGAAAGGAAGGTAAACTACCACTTCCTCATCTTACATGGCATCCTAATAAAGATTAAGGACTGAAATTTCAGGGTAGTTGGGAATTTCGATTAGTTTAATCTCTTTATTTTTAAAAGCTTTCTTCTCCTCACAAAGTATTGCTTTCAAGAATGAAATTTTGGTACCTTCCATCGTTGGAAGGAATAAACCAACTGCATAATATGTAAATAGTCATCAAGTTATCTTACCATGTAAAGTTAGGTATCGATAGAGATCTTCCTTACTTCTGAACCTTGATATCATTTCTTGAGCCTTGACTCTTTTCATTTGATCATTGAGTGATTCCATCTTTGTTCCTCTTCCTATTAATGAATTTCAATTTATAATTTATAGACTTGGATCCTATTGTTTAAAAACTTACTATTAAATATGGGCATCTTATAGGAGGTCAACCCTGTAAATATACGTGGAGAAAGTTCGCAGAAGCTGTAACAAACTTCAGAGATGGAGCTCCATTTTTATCAATTTAGTTCCATTAAATTAGTACTAAATTTGTTTAAATTTAGTACCGGTACTAAATTCGTTTAAGTTTAATTGGTACCAATTTAATAGTACCAAAACTTAATGAGTACCTAGTTTTAATCCAGTGAGGTTTTAATGGAAAAGTTCCAATCTGGTTTAAAACTTAATTGGTACCAGTACCAACCTGAACTTTATCTGAGTTGTTACCAAAATCAAAATTATTAAGAGTAAATTACGAAAATTATACTTATAAACTGAGTATAAATATGAAGTCTTAGAGCTTAGATCAAACCATCATTAATGCTGTTGCAACTCCTATATAGTCCAGATATAGCTATAGAGGTTTTAAGAGCTTTATAATAGAAATTTAAATTTGAATTTAAACATGGCGGTCAACTTAAATCGTAGAGCGGCACTTTTAGGAGCAGGTCAATCAATGCTCAACTTTGGCTCCACTAAAAAGCCTGAAATCATTTATGTTGAGAGGGAGGTAGAGCTAAGAGCTCTTGAATTTGAAGCAGAGGTTTTTATCATAGAAGTATTAAACCAGAGGGAGAGCGCAGAGATAGGGGTTTAAACTTAAATTGATTATGTTGAGGAGCTAAAAGAACAGCAACCAATCGAAAAGATAAAAACATATTAATGTGAAGACTGCTAGAATCATTTCTCAACTGAACAAAGCTTGAAGAGACACCATAAAGAGGTACACTCTGGCAAAGCTAAGATCTATTTCAAGCATGAAAAGGTAGATGGTAGGTATTAGTGTACGACATGCATGAAATCATATACACACTCAGCTAAAGTTAAAAGGCATATGCAAAAGCATCACCTCAGTGAGTTCTTGATTGAAGATTAAGAGACTAAAAAACTAGTACCAGCTAAAAGAAAATCTAATACTCTTGAGTCATAAAGAGAGCAGCAAGAGAGTCTCAAGAGACAGAAGCGATATGAATCGATGAACCAGCCAGCAGGTAATACAATTTTAGCATTCTTCTAAGCGAAGGCTATGAATATACCTGCATTAAATGCAGTTGATCTCAGCACTTGTATTGAAAACTACTTGAATATAAACGTGCCTGCAAAAGCAAAGCTCATAGTAGTTGATGAGTATGCATACAAGGTGTATCCATTCAGTTATCTTATTAAGAACCAACAGTATTAGAACGAGTTTGCTAATGAATACATGGTACTTAGAGAGGCCTAAAGAAAAGACTGCAAGAATTTGCTTAAGCTAAATGGTGTTATTTTAAGTTATGGTTTCATCGCATTAAGGCTAAAGAAATTTGAGATGACTCTGAGAGACTACCTATATCACAATAGATACCCTGATGATTTAAACGATATACTCTCAGATATGATTCAGGGTGTTAAGGAGTTGCATGAACTTGGATATGTTCATAGAGATTTGAAGCCTGAAAACGTTATGCTAAATCTCTGCCTTTAGAAGTAGTGGTTATCGATTTCAATAGAGCTTTAAGATAGGAGATTGTCACTTTAGCACAGGTACTTGGTACTGTAGGTTACTTCCCAATAAGAGAGAAGTGGACTAATGGTTCAGTTTAATGGGATGTTTGGGCAGTAGCAGCAATAATATTAGAAAGTGACATGGAATGTATGTCTTACTTTGGTACAAAGCATGAAAAATAATCAATAAGTTTGGCTCAGAAACATATAAAGTAAGAAGATGTCTGCTAAGAAATTAAAAGCATAGTAGAGATGATAATCGTGAGAGCTCCTAACTATCCTCGGTAAACATTAGATGACATACTTGACCCACTTGAGGAGAGCAAGGTTCAAAAGATATAATAAAGACAAGCAGATAAAATTTGTATGATTTAAGTAAACTAAAATTCATTAAATATTCATTAAATTAAGATAAAACCTGCATTTTGTCTACTAACCCCAATAAGACCCCAACTATACCCTACAAATCAAAGCACTTATAAATCTCACTAAGGGGTTTTGGGGTTTTGAATCTCTCCACACTAAACACAAATGCATTTCTGTGACTGTAACAAACCCCGAAACCCCTTAAGTTCTTCGAATGTGTTCTTGTGCATACCACCACTGTTCCCGCTGAGCCTAGTCCCCATCCCACTCTCTCGCTTAGTACCGTAAATCACCTTTCTCTATTGAGTCTCCACTTTCTGCCGTCCTTGGTCCTTTTCGGTACTTACAGCTACCGGGTGTTCGAGTAGGAAAGTCTGTGTTCCCAAGATGGAATAGAGAGAAGTTAACGATGTCTAAAAGAGTACGGTGTTGCTGGAGTAATAGTCGGTGATCTTAGGACCAAGGACGGCAGAGAGTGGAGACTCAATAGAGAAAGGTGATTTACGGTACTAAGCGAGAGAGTGGGATGGGACTAGGCTTAGCGGGAACAGTGGTAGTATGCACAAGAACACATTCGAAGAACTTAAGGGGTTTCGGGGTTTGTTACAGAAATGCATTTGTGTTTAATGTGGAGAGATTCTCCATTACTTATTCTAATTATTCATCTTAATATTTTATTATATATATATATATATATATATATAAACCCCAATAAATATATGCGTGATAAGTTTATAAGTTGGTATAGTGATGATTTAATATCGATAAATAGCGAAATTCCAAACTTCACAATTTAACTTATTATGAGAGGGCCAATTCAAGAGTCTTAGAATGAGAGTCTTTAAGAATGCTGCTAATTGCAGTTTGAGTGTTCTAGTGATCATATATTGTTGAAAGTGTTCCTTATTCTATACTAAATCCATATGTCCATAAAATCCAGTCGCTTTCCCAACTTCTTTTTCCAAAAATTCAACTTTAGTATAAACCCCCCCCCCTCTTATAGGGTCTAAAATCCAGTCTGAAGTCTAGAATCCAAAGCCAGTCTGGACCCCTTCAACCATGACCTCGATTTTCGAAAACGAGTGCCTTTGCTTTCCATTCTACTTTCACTGCACATTTCTACTGGTTATATGTACGTTATGAACAGTGTAGGGCTGAATTCGCCATTAGGCCCTCGGATTTTTCGATTTTTCCAAAAAGCCAATTTTCAATGAGGCCAGACTCAAAAACGCTCAAAAGACCCATGGCGAGTCCGCCATTTCTTGCAAGCCCACTTTTTTCATCTTTATATGTTGGTATTAACATAAGCAATGCATTTGAACTGGTTTGCGGGCTGTAGCTCTTTAAATCCACTGGATAAGTGAAGGAGAGAGGTTTTTCTTATAGTAAATTTGAAGAATCCAGTGGTATTTTTTAATAATCCACCTATTAAATTTAAAAATCCAGTATATAATACTATAATCAAAACTTAAAAATACCATGAATCCAGCCCAAGAGCGGGATCAGCTTGCTGAGTCTTTTCCCCTATAGATTGAAGAACGAAGCCCTGGTAAGCTTTTTTCCTTTACTAAGCACCTATATTAGAGTTAAGGAATGATAATTCAAATGAATAGTTAGCTCAACTTCTTGAGCAGGGTGATCGGATTTTTGAAAATCTTGAAGCCAAGGCTAATATTGATGAGGGCGGCAAAGTGAAGGGCATTAAAGCTGAGTACAAGGGAGCCCAAGATAGCGTCAAAATCAATAGAGCAAAGGAATTCCTACATTTAAACAACTATGATTTGAGTCTCCTGTTGTAGCAGGAGGATTTCAAAGGCTATTAAAAGACATGGGATTTTAAGAACGTTGTGAGAAAGTTTATAAACAATAACAAAAGCAAGAAAGCCAAGAACAGCAGTGATACCAAGTCACTGGTCTCTGAAAATCTTAACCACTCCCTCTCAAACGAGGAAATGAAGGTGAGTGAGTTCCAGACTACTGTGAGTTTAGCAAGTGAATCAATGCAAGCTCCAACACCCTTACCTTAGCTGATTATTAACTATGGCTCAATCATTGGTCATGAGATGTTGGTCAAGCACTTTGAAAGTTTCAAATAATCAAATTATTAATAAAAGGAACAGATCCTTCAAGAAATAATGGCTCGCAACACCCAATCACTCTTTTCGTTCCTTTAACACTTTGAGATGGCAAATGAACCCTAAGTGAACCAAGGGCTCTTCTATTTAATTACAGAGCTGATCTCAAGTAACTAAAAGCTAGACTAAGACTCCAAGGCTCGTATCTTCTTGGCTGCCCTCAGTTACTATACAGGGGAAAAATATCAGCCAGAAGAGAACTTAATATAAGAAGCAATTCTCTTACTTATAAGGTCACCCAATGCTAGACAAGCTATAGGCTTAGCCAACTTGGTCTTTATTACTGAGGCAACATGTCTAAGTAAGCAGCTTGCTATAGTCTAGAAGCTAAACGACTCTAATCCAGGCATCATTCAGCTTTTGGCTTAAACATGGCACTACTTTTCAATTGACCCTTAGGTCATCAAACTAATACCAAATTCCTTCTTTATAATGAACGTGCCTTTTATTATCTTGCTTAAGCAAGACTGTGGATTGAACCTTATAAGAGACATTCCTGTAGAGTATACAGAGTACTTTGTAAGAATATGTGCCTTATGCTCTGCCCCTAACTTAGAGTCTTTAAAAGACTACATATCTTCAACAAGGGCAACCTTCTTATAAAAGCAAGAAGTCATCGACAAAGTCTCAATGGTGCATTTTATGAAAGGCCTTGCTTCAAGACTGCAAAGCAGAGATCAATAATGGGTAGGGAAGATTGAACAAATCAGGAAAGTATAGTAGTTGATTGTGAATGCGCAAGTCGAGAAAAATGTATAGTTAAGCATTCACACTATTGACAACTGTCTAAACTGTGACTTCTCTGACCTTGATAGAATAATGCAATTGCCAAGGACTATGGAAGCCTTCTCTGAAAAGGCTGTTAATGACCTTCTTTAGCTATTCAAGAATGAGAACTTATAAAACCAAGTAGCATCCAGATTCAATAGCAGGTCTCCAGAAGAACTCTTAAGAGTAAGTGCCGAATTAGAAACTTTGGAGTAAAATTTAGGCTTCAAATTCTACTGCTCTCAGGTCTTATGTTTAAACTATATCTGTGACAACCTTAACAGCAATCACTTCATTCATTTTGGTATTGGCAATGGGAAGACCCTAATATGCATTGCTTTAGCAATCCTTATTGCTCTTAAAACTTAAAGATCAGTCTTTATACTCAGCAAGAATGAGCACTTAGTGCAAAGAGACTTCAAACGATACTAGAGAGTCATTAAAGCAATGTAGCTTAATTGCAATCTAAACTTCTTTGCCAAAGATACTGGCATCTATTTCTACACTTAGCCCTAATTAAAGAAGATGCAAAAGAACAGCAAGGCTGTTAGTGTATGGTAGCAAAGCTACGTATTAGTGGACGAGTACGACTGGATTATGTTTGATGGCTCTGTTGATACCATAATCAACTCTCTTGAGTACTTTCAGCAAGCTCATAAAGTGATAGGATTTTCTGGAAGCAATCTCTCTTTTACTGAAGAGAACTGTTTAAAGCTATCTTTTCAAGCTACACCTGTAGTATTTCCCACTCTTGATAAACTATAGGGAAATAAAAAGACTCAATACCCGGATGTGTTTGTGAGCACTAATTAGAGTGATTACTTGGCTAAGATCAAAGAAATTATAATAGAGCAGCTAAGCCACTCCCCAGTTCTAATAGTGGCTTCAACTAACTATAATGCAATAGAGATAGGCCTTTTGAGATCGGGCTACGACTTCACAAGTTTAAGCAGAGGGCAAGCCGCCAATATCGAATCCATGATTGAAGGCAGATACTTAATGAAGAATGCGAAAAAGGAATATGGAATATACTTGCTGAATGAAGCTCATGGAAGAGGGACTGACATTCAGACGATGATGAAATCAACTAGAACGGAGGTCTTACCTCATCATCGCAGATGTCTTCTCTAAAAGGTCTGAAGAGCAGATTATAGGAAGAATTGGAAGACTTAATACTAAGGGCAGATGGCAAGGAGTTTTGTATAGACTTAACTCCAAAAATAGTGCTGAGTAGCTTCTTTACGTAGAGTAGAATGAGATCGACCTTATATTAGACAAAAAGTTCAATGAAGTATAATTTAATTTGTAAGACAAATAAGAAGCTACTGATATGGATATTATTAATCAAGCAAAGGAGCCTGAAGTTCCTTCTGAATAGATTATAGCCATCGATCATTAAGTTGCAATTGTAAAGGCTATAGTAGAGAAGATAGTCGAAAAAGTAGAAAGTTCTTTCATAGGAGCCATAAAGGATATCGAGGAAGCAAAGAAGACCTCTGAAGAGGAAATGAAAACTGAAGCTGTGGCTGAAGAGCCAGACACTCAAAGTAAATTAGGGTTCTATTAACCTTCTATCATAGAATTAATTGTAGAGAAGATGAGCCAGAACCATGTGCTCTAAGACAAGCCTATTAGTGAAGTTGAGAAGATCTTCAAAAACGGCGTGAGGCGCCAATACGAGGAGATCACTTAAGAGCCAGGCAGAGAAAGATCGAAGAGCAAGGAAGGAAAGAAAAAGACTAATAAGAGAAGTATGAAGGCTTAAGAGAAGGCAGAGCAGATTAAGGACTTAATTGAAAACTGAGTTATACTAGTAAGGAGGAGTTGCAGAGACAAATCTTTTAGTGAAACTTACAAGGAGCATGAAGAGGTCGAAGAAAGTATGGAAGCCTGGTTGAAGAAGGCTTCAACTTAAAAGAGAAACTTGAAAAGTGATATAGATCATAGGAACCCCCAAAGAGAGGGGTTAAAAAGAAGATGATTTTAAAGCTTAATTTCTAAAAGAATTCACCATATTCTAACTCTTTCTATTAGTAGTGTTCAGAGAATGGATGAGAATAGAGACCAGCAGAAGTCAAAGGCTGAAGTTCTGCACCTGCCCTTCCAGATTCTGAGAGCCGAAGTCTTGCATAACTTGCTCCTTCATTTTGCGTAAGTCAAGTACTTCACTTTCCAAGTTATCATGCTCTTGCTTCAGCCTCTTAGTTTCTTATAGAAAGAGCTGCCTGTCTGACTTCAAGGCTGTCTCATAATCTTTCACCTCTTCAATTTCATCTCTTGTTCTCTTTCTTTTAGATGAGTCCTTCATGAGATTCACAGCTTTGCCTCTCTCGGCTACAAAGGAAATGTAAAGAGAGTAAACTTACTGCTGAAGCTGAGGCATCTAGAGAGTGCGTCAACAAATTCAGGTCTCATTTCAATGACTAGGTCTCTGCTTTGCTCAAGCCTCTCTTTCCGTTAAAGCATTGCATCGTGAATCATGTTGGTGACACCGTCGGTGTCTAAGGTATAGAGCAAATCACAGATCCATTGCCTGTCTAAGTGGACCCAGTCTCGCTCATCAGGGAGAAAGTTGAGTAGTCTGGGGATGTCTCTCGCATAATCGAGGAAGTCCTGGACTGTAAGTCCCTCTATGTGAGGCACTGCGGACACTTTGACGTCTTCTCTTCTGATGTACTATGAAGACTGTTACAATAAAGGAGAGATGCTTACCTCCTTCTTTGCTCTTATGATGGACTTGAAGAAGTAAATGTTGGTTGAATCAGGCTTGGGTAAGAAGGCCCAACAATCCTGGGTGAGAAAGTTGTAGAGCTCTTTCTTGCTTTTGCACTTCTAAGCTAGTTCTTAAACATTCAAAACCCCAAAACCCCTTAATGAGGTTTATAAGTGCTTTGATTTGTAGGGAATTTGTTAGGGGTTGGAGTTATTAATTAAATGCGAGACAAAAATAGCAAGCTTTTGGGGTCTATTTATGATGAAGAGTATATAGATTTAGTGTTTAAACTGCGATATGGATGTGATATATACAGTGAATAAGTCAAACCAGTACTGAACTATAAGTCTATTGCACTGCTCTTAAAGCGAAGTCCATCAACTGTTCGATCCCACTGTCTTATAGCAGTATAACTAAAGCAATAATAGCTGAATTCTATGCCTAAGAGGAAGTCAAAGTTTCTATAAAAGCATATTGACTATCTTATTAATGATAAAACTTTGAAGTATTGGGCTCACTTCTCTCTCGACCAACGAGCTACTATGTTTCACCGCCAGTTCCCTGAGTTGAAGATCTCTGCATAGTCTGTTGCAAACATTTATAAACGAAATGGTATATCTTACAAAGGTGTTAATCGTATCAAGAGAGTGATTGATTTCACTCTGCCATTTTACAACAACAACTTAAATTATATTTATAATTAAATGCAGAGAGCCTAATAGAATAATATTAAGTTTATTCATGCTGACGAGGCTGTTTTTACATTCAACACTTTCATCTAGAAATCTTGGTATAAGAGGCATAGCAACATAGAAGTATATGACTAGAAAGTCAAGGTATAGACAAGGGCAATTCTTGGAGGTATTAGCGAGGATGCTGGTTTAGAAACTTATGTTATTCATCCTCGCTCTATTAAGACAGAGCAGTATATTAAGTTCTTAGAGCAGCTGAGAGAGAAGTACCCTGAATAAGAGATTATACTGTTCGTTGATAATCTTTCTGTTCATAAGACTAAAGAAACAAGGAAGAGTTATGAACAACTTAGAATAACGCCAGTGTTCAACGTACCTTACAGTCCATAGTTTAATGGAATTGAGTTCTACTGGGGTATATTAAAAGGTCATTACAAGAAACTGCTGCTATACCACTTGATGCATGACCTACCTATCGATACAGTAGACTTTATTAAAAGCTCAGCGAAGAGAGTAGATAATTTGTTGGCTTAAAAGTGTGCTAAAGAAGGGAGAGTGAATGTATATAAATAAGTTTTTTAGTTAAGTTAATGAATATATAAGTCACATTTAAAATTCTTTAGAGGGAGCTGGCTTCTCTTTCTTTTCTTCTATTTCTTGCTTCCCTCCTCCTAAGTTTCTTCTCTTGCTGCCAGCTCCTGCATCTATGTTCATTGACTCTGGAGGCTAAATATTTGAATAAAGTCTCTTGCTAACTTCATACTTTGTCTGCGACTTTCGCTCTCTGTGAAGCTTGCTCTATTCCTTCATCAAGAAGATGCCAGTACCAGATTTTTCTAAAGAGTTAAACTACAAATCTTACTTGATATATATGGGTGCTTCTGCAACTCTTATAGCCAGCTCTCACTTATCTTGATCCCCTGTTTATCCTTATCTTCTGAAGTGATGCTGTACCTTTTCTTATGAGATTCTTGAATAATTTCTTTCAAGTAATCACCTTTAATTGTTGCAAGTATGCAAAAGAAATAGTTTCTTTCAGGTAGTTTATTTGACAACTGCTTCTTGAAGGCAGGTACTGCCAAACCTCTGGGTCATTCATAGCATCATCATAGAAGTTAGTCACTGAGATTTCTGGATAGTTTGGAATCTCTGCAAACTTTACATCTTAAGTTTTCAATGCTTTCTTCTCTTCGCAGAGTATCGCTCTTAGAAATGATATTTTAGTACCTTCCATCGTTGGCAAGAACAAACCAACTACATAATAAAGATTAGCAACAATGAGTTTATTACCTTGCTGCACCAGGTAGCGATGCAAATCCTCCTTGCTTCTAAATCTTTGAATCAATTCTTGTGCCTGCACTTTTCATTACATCATTCATTGACTCCATCTTGTTTACAGATCTAAGAAATGATATTAAAATTTAAGTTTATTGATTTAAACTATATACCTCTGTAAAAATTACTATTAAATATGGGCATCCTATAGGAGGTCAACCTCTTAGAAGGATATGGAGAAAGTTTTGAGAACTGGTTTCAAACTTGAGAGATGATATCAATTTCTACTGTTATAGTTCCATATTTTTAAATTTAAATTGGTACGTACTTAATTAGGAGCAGCTCCTAAAATCCTAGTACTTAATTAGGAGCTTTAATTAATGCTAGTACTAAATAAGGAGCACCCTAATTTTAATCATAAAATGACAAAATACCTCCTAAAGCTGTACGTACTTAATTAGGAGCACCTCCTAAATTGGTACGTGCTATAATCAACTTATTATTGATAGTTATAATGGTTACTTTCTCGCCTATATTTAGAGCTGGTTCGTCTCTTAGCACTCATATATCTTCTATAATTCTCTTAAAACTTCCCTTGAAACTTATAGGCTTGGAAAGCTCTCATATAAGCTCTCAGTTATAGAGGCAGTTTTATAATTTTAAATTCAAATTTAAATATGACTAACATTTTAAAAAAAACAACAACACTTCCATCAAACCAAATGAGACTTACCTTTGGCGTCAATAAAAAGTGTGATAGCTGCGAGATGAACTCTCATAAAGAACTACCAGAGCTATCACTTGAGGTCTCTGTTATTAAAATAGAAATTAAAAATAAAAAATAAATGGCAAACAAGTGTGTGGGAGACAGAGAGGAGGAGAAAGATATTAATGAAATTCCTATACAAACTGAAGAAATAGAAGTATACGTTTGTGAGCTGTGTGAGAGAGATTTTGCTCATAAATCTAGCTGGTACAGACATAAGAAAGAGTATAGAGAAGCCAAGCCCACTGTATACTTAAAGCATGATAAAATAGATGGAAGTATGACTGCTTTGAGTGCCATAAGCAATACTCTCATACAAGAGACTTGAAGAAGCATCTATTAAAAGCTCACAAGAAAGATATAGAGATTGAGAATCATGAAGTTGAGCTGAAGCTTCTCAACAAAAGAAAAGCGAGGGAATATTCTAAGGTCGTAGTGCCTGAATAAGCAAGAGAGTTAGAGTACGTTAGGAAGGCACGCAACCAACTGACCTATGAAATAACAAAAATTATGATCAAGATTCAATACAAGAAAATACCGGTTCTTGCTTAAATTGACCTAGATACTTCTCTTTAAAGCTACCTAATATTAGAAGACTCCTTTGATAAGAAAGTTATCAATGATCATCAATACGCATTCAAGGTGTATCCCCTCAACTACCTCTAAAGTGATGATAAATATTAGATGGAGTTTACAAATGAGTATCAAGTACTCACTCAAGCAAAGTTTAAAGAGTGTAGTTACTTAATCAAGCTAGATGCTGTTCTCCTTGCGAAGGATCATGTTGCTTTCAGACTTCCACTCTATGAAATGACCCTAAGAGATTTCATAACTGATCAAAGGAATCATAAGTAACTTGGATAAATAGCAACTCAGACCATACAAGGTATTAAAGAGCTTCATAAGTTAGGGTTTGTTCACAGAGATTTGAAGCCAGAAAATATAATGATAAACTTCTCACCTGTAAGAGTACAATAATCGATTTCAACAGAGCTTAAAGAGTGGAAGTATCAAGGCTTGGAACTGTAATGGGAACGCAAGGGTACTATCCAGAAAGAGAGGATGGAGAGATGTAGACTTTTAGTGGGATGTGTGGGCTTTAGCAGCAATAATAATAGAGTGCGATATGCCTCGCAATGAATACTACTCTACAAGATGCGAGAAGGATGCTAAACAAAGAATAAAGCAATTTCTTGACAAAACAAGAGTATCTCAATCAATAAAACAAATGGGAGAGTAAATAATAATTAAACCAAACTCAAGATAAGACATATCAATAGAGTAGATAGAGTTGTGGTTAAGTAAGATAAACTTCAGACCTCTTCCACATGATCCTAAGGTGCATTTTGAGTGATTAAATTAAATACATTTACTATAAATTTCACATTAAAACCTATTAATAACCCCAACACTTAACAAATTCCCTACAAATCAAAGCACTTATAAACCTCATTAAGGGGTTTTGGGGTTTTGATTGATGCCAGTAAGTTACGCTTGGTTCATTAAATTCTAATAGGAGGGTGCCATCAGCTTTTAAATAGCCAAATATTGGCTCATGAAGACAGCACTGTTACTATAATGAGATAGTCATTTTCACTATTATGAAATGCCTTCAGCATGATCTGATTTCCGCATGCGGATTTCCTACCAGCACCAAAGTAATCCATTATTAGGAAATTAAGCACTGAACTTATGGAATCAAGTTCTAAAAAGAATAGTCTAAGCTGGTTGAATTTTTCCAATAAGAGGAAGAAGATAAAAGCTCTAGTAGTTCAGATAGTGAGCGAAGCTCAAGAAGTGAAACAGATGATGAAAGCAATACTGCAGATTACATAGCAACCAATATGTTATACTAAAGGAACATTACAGTTGCTGATATTGAGATAGAGACTGTAAGCAAAAAAGAGATGCTTAACTACTACTATGATCTGGAAGATTCATTAGAGTCTTTGAATTTCAAAGGCTTTATTATTGATCCTAAGGAAACCTATAGAGTAAGTAAACTAGGAGGATTTAAGGAATCGTTACTAGATGGCCACTAAATATAGACTCTTGGCCAGATAACTCTTGAGATCTACACTGACTATAACTAATCAGAATTAGAACCTTAAGGTATGCTCGAAAGAGCCCCTTTAATAGATATGAAGTAATTAGAATAGAAAGTATTAGAAAACCATAAAATGAAAGACTCACTTCCAGTCTTTAGATAGCATACTTAGCTTTAAGCTATAGTGCCTCGAAGATAACTCAAGATCATGAGGAAAGAAAAGGAGCAACAGCAAAAAGAGCTAAAGCTGGCTCAGGAATCTCAAAGACTAAGGATGTCTGAAAAGCTAAATTGCTAGCAGATTATGAAGAGGCTTGGCATTTCATACTATAAGTTAAGAAGGAATCTTAACAATCCCTTAAAAAAAGCAAATTTTTGGAATCTTAAGTAAGTTAATAAAGGCAAGTATAAGAAGCTGCACAGCAGGGCTCGCACTCATATAGTGAACATGCTTACTTATGACTAAGTGCCTATCTAAATATCAGATATACAAAAAAGCTTAGAGTAAAAGATCCAGCTTCACTGTTCAAAGTAGATGATTCGAAGGTTCCTCAAGAATGAACTAATGATGACATATAAATAAGTTAAGTAGATAACGAACCTTCATAACAATAACAGTATTAAGCTTCAACGCTAGTATGCAACCTAACAATTCATACTCTTTCTAAGTGAAGGCAAGAGAATTATTAATATTGATGAATCAGTATTGCACTAAACTGACGAGAGAAGAAGAGGCTGGACAGCTCCTTATGTTAAGAATAGAGTTACAAAATCTTAGAGGCTAAGTTAAATGAACTTGATTATTGGAGTGTCAAGTACTGGAGAGTTGTTCTATACTGTGAATAGGGGAAGAACTAATCAACACTCATTTATGTACTTCTTGTGCAAGCTTGCACTTACATTAGATGATATAGATTTGGAGTGGAGAAAGAATACTGTTATCATGATTGATAACGCTCCCTATCACAGATCTTAAGAAGTAATGGCGAAGTATGACATGCTCAAATTACCACTCATGTTTCTTGGGCCTTATCATTACAAGCTAGCTCCCGCAGAGCTCATGTACTCTTGGATTAAGAACAGAGATTTGAATCCTATGAATACAAGAGCTTAATCAAAGTAAGATATGTGCTGTTTAAACTTATAGAGGTTATTGGGCTGCCTTTATGAAGGAGCTTGGAATGAATATAAGCAGAATTAATTAAAACTTAGTGAGACGATGTTATTTTCATGTATTAACTGCTGCTTTGGAATCTATATCACTTAAAGATTTGTGAAAAAAATGTTGATTAAATCATTATAAGAAAAAAAAGAATTTTTTTATTTATATTAAGAGTATAAGAGATTATGTTATTTATTTATAGTTACTTTAAATCATTTAAGTTACTTTAAGATGATAATGATAATTCATTGAAATTATTAGTAAGATCTTTATTTTTTAATTCATAGATGAAAATAGAGCTATAGTATTAATTAAATAATTCCCCAATTCAATTCTTTTTGAACAAGATATAATTTATAAAAAAATTAAACTAAACTTAAAATAATTAAATTAAATAGCTTTAAATTAAAATTCTTAATAAATAAGAGCTTTCAATATAGATCCATAGCATAAAAGTTTTTAATACTTATCTACTATTTTAAAGAATAAAGATTAAATTTATAAAATTATATAAAATTAAATCATATGCATTTTATTTATTTTTATTTCTTAATTTTAGTTCCAATATATTTAAAAATTTATATATTTTAACTTATAAATTTTAAACAAGAATTTAAGCAAACTTAATAAAAAAGTAAATAAAAATAAATAAGTTAATATTAAAATAGATTTTATTTAAAAATAAGTATCAATTTCTATAATAAAACTACTTTAAAATTCTAACTTTTTGCCAATATTCAAAATTTTATTGTATTTTCAATCTATAATATAATAATAAAAATAAAATCAAAATATAAAAATTATAAAATTTCAACAATTTAAAATAAGAAAATTTTAAATTTTAAAAAATTAAATTTGGAATTTAATTTAATAATTGTCCTAATTCCTCTCTGAATAATAGAGAGATGATGCCCTATATTGTTATGACTTCAATTAAAAAGTCTTGATTTAATGAAATCGTTTTTCTTTTTTTAAAAGAATGCCCTAAAAACAATTTAAGGATAAGGAATCATTTACTATTGCAAAAGTAAATGATTCAATCAAAATAAAAAAATGTAAAAAATAAAAATATTAATTATTTTTAAAAATACTAACCTCAATTGAGAGCCCTAATCCCTACTGGAAAATCTAATTACAATTTAGATATTAATCAAATAAATTAAAAATAAGTAATTTAATTGATTAATTTTTAATTTGTATTTTGATTATATTTGAATCGTTCTAACGTCTCGAAATAGAAATATGATGGTCGATCCAAGGGCATGTGTAATACTTAATAAAATTCAGTGATTATTTTCGCAGTCCAGTGGGGTTGGAATTTTTATTCTGGCCTCTGTGATAATGTCGAGTAATTAAAGTATTGCCCCCCTTGAGGGTTTACGTTGTTTATACAGTTCACAAGGCCAGTGAATAGTATTCCTGTAGATATCTATTCTCTATGGATTAAAAAAATTTTGTATGTTTCTTTAGTCTTATAAAATTAAAAAAGGGAAAGTTAAAATTAAGCAAAAACTAAAATTGAGAATTATAATTACTAGCAAACTTAATACAAATACATTATAAGTTTATGAAATTAAAATAAATTTCTTAAAATATAAGGTAAGTAATTTATATATTATTTTTCAAGAATTAATAAAAAAAGATTTAAAATATAATACAAATAAATTTTTTGTAGAAACTTTTTATCTTACTTATATAATAACTTATTTTATTATTTTAATAAGAATTCAATCATAATGAGAACTCAATTTGAAGTCAATGTATTTAGAATATTAATAAAAATTATTTATTGAAATAAATTTATATTTAAGAATCTGCAATTTTACTATGCTAGAATATATTTTTAAAATAAGTTAATAATTTAATTTTTTTCCTCAATAAGTAACACACCTTGATTCTTATGATAGAAAAAGATTAAATAAATTTTTCTAATTATATATAAATTCAACCATATTGTATATTGTGAATCGAGATCAAATCTCAAACTTCTAAAGAAAATTTCAGAGAAAATTTAAGTTCACAAATAAAATTGATTTGAATATATCTGAATATTTATAAAACATTGTTCATATATTTCTTTTGAATGCAGACTATAATTTATAGTACATAACCTGATAAATTCTCTGTTAATCTAAAGATATAAATAAAATTATAGCAATAATAATAGTACTAAAAGCAAAATTCAAAATTATCAAACTCAAATAATTTTTCAAGATAAAATAATATTAAGAATAATTAATTAAATGCAATCTAAAATTTATAGTCTTTCATGATATTTGGTAGAAATCTTTAATCAACATTAAATTTCAAATAAAAATAAAAAAAAAACAATTAAATCCACTTTGTACATATTTTTAGTTAAATTTTGATATTCAAATTATAAAAACTTTATCAATTTATTATAGAATACTAAGATTTTATTAAGGAATAAATCATTAAAATAGAATCACAAATAAATATAACAATTTATTCCCAATTAAATTGCAAAAATCAAAATAATTAATTTTATCTTACAATCTAAATAGATGAATCTATGCATTCACAATATAATTAAAAAACTAAAGTCCTTAAATTAATAATTTATAAATTTTCATAGATTTGTTTGAATTTTTGAATTGTCTTTTATTATAAATTGTAATTCTCAAAAGAAACTATTGAATTTAATAATTCCCAAAATTTCTCATTCACTTTCCAAATTGAATCAAATATGAGCATTTAATAATTCATAGAAACTTAAAATATCAAAGCTATGATATGGCAAAGAGTTCAATACAATTTTTTAGTATTTAAATTATCTTAGTGAAAATCAAGCAATTGTTTTAAATAAATTTCTAAAAAAATAAATTGTAAATTAAAATGAATAGAATAAGATATTAAATATAAATTTAAAATAAAAGTCTTAACAATATTAAATAAAAAGATTTTAATTTACATTAATTTATTTATTAATAAGAATGAACGTAAAAGACAAAATACCACTTAATTAAAAGAATCTTATTAACACTATGAGTAATAATCAAAAGAATAAATAATTTATTCTTAAATTTATCAAATACATCATTATTATTATTAATTGGAAAAAATGGTGGAAACAGACCTTCAAAATCCCAAAACCCCTTGACAAAATATTAAAGAATAGTTAGGTAGCAGCTTAAAAAAGACGTCGAACACAAAAAGAGGTATAAACTTTTTGTTATAATTAGAGTTTAAAACTATTGAAAGTTTTTTTAAGAGAAATGTTGCGGCAATGATTTCTACCATCATAGTTAAGTATTAAAGTTTAATAGTATTAATAATTTAATTAAAATTTGAATTAAGGAAAAGAGGGAGGTTCAAAACGAGTGCCCCATGAAACTTGCAAATGACGCAACTCAGCTCACAGATGTCAAAAGTAGGGTAAGGACCACATATTCTTCATCTACGCACTGTACTCTATCCAATGGTAAAGTATGGGACCGAAATAAAATTCGAACTTTTTTCCCACATTACTGATCATTGGAAACTGCACTTTGAAGGCCTATAATAAGTTAAAATGTGAAGTTTGGAATTTCGCTATTTATCGATATTAAATCATCACTATACCAACTTATAAACTTATCACGCATATATGTATTGGGGTTTATATATATATATATATATATATATATATATCACTTCGTACAACTAATCTCATTCTGTAAAATTTATGATTTAAAAAAAAACATTATCTCGAATCAGTTTATTATACAATTTGTACGATTCTTAAAGTACGCCCTAATATAAAAAAAATAATATTTGTACGATTTGGTCATTAATAATTGTTATAACTGAATCAAAATTAAAAGTGTACTAAATCAAGTTACTCTTCAAACTAAATGTAATTAGTGCCAGTTATAATTATATATATCTACCGTTATATTTTTATTTTTGAATTTTCCCAAATCATTTATACTTTAGCAATAACTGCCACTAATTACAGAGATCTAAAGATCAAATTTGATTCATGCTAGTTACCGTTGTGTTTGTAAGTGTCCAGGCTACTGGAACTGCCGATTTTATGTAACTGAGATGAGCAGAAAAGTTTTTGACACATTTGACACCCGAAATTATAAATTCTCCCGTGTGTTATACAGGGATTTGACACTTTTGACACATTTGACACCCGTAAATCCTGTCAAAAGTATGATTATGATTAATATATTTTTTAAAGAATATTTAAAGATTTAAATAATAAAACTAATGGCGAAGAAATGATATATTTAGCTGACCCTCTAGCATTAACTAGAATCACTTTCAAGAATCATGGATTATAGACAAATTCACTTTTTCGAAGCGGAGTACCCATTCGGCCCAGAAAACTCTGAGACATTTCTATAACATAGCAACTTAAGAACATAAACAATAAGATTAAACATGTGAGTGTGTACAAGGATACAGACAATCTTAAGAACTATATAGAATTCGAGTGTTATCCACTCACTGAAGGCCTCCATAGAAGTCATTTCAACCAGGCAAAAGGATCGAAAGTATTAAGGCAGTTAGGTATAAAGATCAAGACTATAGAAGAGAAAAGCATTTCAGATATTCTACAGCAAACACTCAACGTGATACTAGTAGCTGGTGACATCACGAATTTTGCAGCAAAATAGGTAAAAGCAAGGGCATCTTAGAGCAGAAGATCTTAATCTACATTATAATCCAGCAAATCAAAAAAAGAAATGCTTGTAGATTTCACGAGACTTGTCTAAACAGGGGAGATCTAAGATCTTTCATAATATGTGAAGCTTTTCTGGGACAACCCCAACGACATAGTGATGCTCTCGGAAATTGAATCTAAGCTTAGGGCAATATTGAAACTTCTGAGATGCAAGGGGATGATTGAGAGAAAAGTAATACCAATAATAGAGTCATTACAAACCTACGTCTTAAGATAACAGCAAATTTACAATGACATTCAGCCTATAGAACTTAAGAAATGGGAGGATTGGGGGTATGCAGAGGCTCTAGATGCCTTATGCTAAGTAATTATCACAAGAAACGATACTAAGAAGTGCTGCGTGTGGCTTTATGGCTGTGCAGATACTGGTAAATCTTCTATAGTGAGAATGCTTCAATAAATATTTGTGTGCGACGTACTACAAGAAGGCTAATCGCATTTTAAACTCCATGTTCTACCAATTAAATTCTAACCTCAAATTGTCTTGATGGATGAAATGAATGACCAATATTTCTTTTGAAGCGATCGAGTAGCCAAAATTAAAAGACTTCTAGAGTGATAGGGATACTCAACTAAGGCAAATTACGGTGAAGTAGCATTAGAGTACATAGATGCTGCGGTAGTAATCACGACTAACTAAATGACAATAACGTGGCTTGCAAAAGTTTGACTAAGAAGCCTTCAAGTCAAGATGTCATTTGATTGATCTAAGCATGGTGCAGAAGCAAGCTAATAAGAAAATGCCATTTTGCGAATAAGATTTAGCATTGTACTTCATGACAAGGCTTGAGGAGGAGAATTAAACTTTAGAGAACTTATAAGATGAGAGGAAGAACTAAGAGGTCAGTGCAATAAAGATAGTCTCGAAAAAGCAAATGAACGATTTTTCATATGTCAGCTAGCCTTGTATTTTATCTAAGATTTAAAAAATATTATCTAAGCTTTAAATATTCTTTAAATAATATATTAATCACAATCATACTTTTGACAGGATTTAACGGGTGTCAAAAGTGTCAAAAGCGTAAAAAATTAATTGATTATTTTTTTAATAATTTAAATAAAGTTATATTTTTATAAATCTGATAATTAATTAATTAAATCAAGTCTACCAATAAATATACCTGTCAAATGTGTCAAAAGTGTCAAATCCCTGTATAATACACGGGAGAATTTATAATTTCGGGTGTCAAATGTGTCAAAAACTTTTCTGCTCATCTCAGTTACATAAAATCGGCAGTTCCAGTAGCCTGGACACTTACAAACACAACGGTAACTCGCATGAATCAAATTTGATCTTTAGATCTCTGTAATTAGTGGCAGTTAATATTACGTTGAATTATATTAATTTTTTTATTTTTTCAATTTCCCCATTTCAATTCTATTTTAACGATAGTAAATGCTTAATCTTTCAATAAGTTAAGAACATCAATTTGATCATCGTATTTGAAATAGAGGCTATTGTATACAGATAGATAAATAGAGAAGCAAAAGGGAAGAGGTAATGTGATTAAGAATTGTTTTCATTAAACTATTGACAAAGGACATGCACTCGCTTTTCTTGAATCCCAAACATCCAGTTTATAAGATATTCAAGAATTATTTTGTAATTACGGCGTAGAAATTTGTGGTGGATGCCCAAAAAGACTTGAATTTAATGTCATTTTTGCTGGTGAGATAACTGATATGAATGATATGCAGACAGTAATAATAAATATTATTATTGGAATACATTTGAATTTGGAAAATTCATTTAAATTAATAATTAAATATTTATAATTCGTGGCAGTTAACTTTTTGGAAACCTATTCAATATGGTACTTGTTCGATAGAGAATTCAAAATTAGCTGGACTTTACTATTGGCGGTACCTCTCTATCGCATTCCTGGATCGAGATAAATCGACTTTAATTATGAGTGATTGGTTTAGTTAAATTTTTTGCCAAAATTAAAGTCGATTTATCTCGCTCCAGGAATGCGATAGAGAGGTACCGCCAATAGTAAAGTCCAGCTAATTTTGAATTCTCTATCGAACAAGTACCATATTGAATAGGTTTCCAAAAAGTTAACTGCCACGAATTATAAATATTTAATTATTAATTTAAATGAATTTTCCAAATTCAGATGTATTCCTACAATATTAAAAATTACTAAGCTTGTGGAATATTTATAAAGGAAGCTTTCATTCATTTTATTTTATACATCTCTAAAGTTGGTAAATATTAATTTTGGTATTATAATAAATATGATTGTATTCAATTTGTAATATCCAACAAAAATCATACCATTAGGATAAACTTTTCTTTTGAACTTGCAGTCTTAAAGTATTTTGAGAGACTAGGCCAATCTATTTTTATTGCCACTCAAGTACTTATTATATTTCAACAATCTATTCTAAAATAATTATGACATATATTTTATTATTTATATGTAATATAATCAAATATAATTGTGAAATAATTAAGAAAAATAGTGATAAAAAATAGAATAAGTAAATAATTTATTGAAAAAAGCGATCCTTATTTTAGGAATACATTCGATTTGGGAAAATAAATTAAAATTAAATAATTAAATATTAAAATCAAGACAGTTATGAAATCCTTAGTGAGTAAAAATTCAAAAATAAATTGATTCTAATTTAGATCCTGCTATTTTAGCTGGACTTTACTATTGGTATATTCTTGAATTATCCCAGGAAAATAGTTATTTTGATTTGAAGCTAACTCCCAAAATTATTATAATGGGTTTTCTCATCTAATCACTGACACTAATGACGATTAAAATTTTTCCATGCTGCTAAAGCCATCAGTCTACTTTAAAGTTAATAATTAAAGGAAATTCAGCAAGCAATAAATCTAGTAAGAATTAGTGTTAAATCTAAAATGATTTTTGAGGTGCCTAAATGTGATTCCTGAGTTTGAATTTGTGGATAAAACTTACTTCAAATAGCATTAAAGAACAACATTCTGATTCCAAATACACTTTGAGTAATTTCAAACAGAATTCTAGTTGTACCTGGCAAATAAATAAGTGTCAAGTCAATAGAGGTGGAACTGCTTGAGGGGCCCAAAAATTTTAACTGGAATCTAAAGGAATGAATCTATGAGATAAATTTATTATTGCAAAACAACCACAGTTTCATTTTTAATGCGCTGTCCATATAGTATAATATTGTTAGGGTTTGAAGACGTTTTACAAAAATATAACTGATGGTAATTAATAATTAATTAAATTAAAATATAATTCATTTTCCAAATCGAATGTATTCCTACAATAATCAAATTAATTATTTTAACAGTTTTTTAAAGTTGGAATTTCTATCATAATAAATTCATTTATAGAATCACAGATAAATAAATTATTTAACATAAAAGTTGATTCTACTTTATTTTAAAGGAAAATAGATTTTGTATAATTTATTATTTTTAATTTTTTATTTATTATTAAATCTTCTTAATATTAAGTTTCGTTTCATGAAATATATTATTAAGTCTTAGCAATATATATAGCCCCTAATTTAAAGAAATTCTTTGGAAAAATTTATATGATTCAATTCTTCATATACTTCAAGTTAATTAATTTATCAATATGTATATAGCAAGACGAATTTAATTAATATAATTACTTGTCTTTGAAGTATTGTTCGTCATTATTCCCAATAGCCTTTTCGTATTAAGCTGGCCACTACTTCTCTTTGTTTTTGAAATCAGCTTGGACTTTATTCATTTGATAAAACACTCTTCCTATTTCAGGTAATAAATAAATATTTTTAATGTAAGTAAGCTGTTTTTTAAGGGTCTCTTAATTCTCTTTTGTAGAAAAGGAAATTTTAATTCAAACTCATCTGTTCTGACCGAGAACCCCCACACCCCCCCTTTATAATAAATATTTTCACATTATATAATAAACATATTCTTATGATTTGAATCATGCTCTATCTCAAAAAACATCTTGCCTGCGGGCGGCTACTGGTATTTTTTATTTTATAAGTTTCAATACTTCCGTCTACTTTGAACGACACATGCTTCCATAGGAAAACATTACAAATGCTAATTATTTTTGAGTGTCATTAATTTTATCTATTAATAAACTAAACCAAATTTTATTTTATAGATTTTTATCAGTATAATCGTTTAATAAGACATAATTCTTTATAATATTTCATAAAAATTTTTACTGTTGTAAATATTTATCTTCTCATATATTACTTAATAATGAAAATAATAAAATGAATTTGAGAAATAACAAATTATTTTATTTAGTAAGTTGATGAGAAAAAAAGAAACTAATATTTTAAAATATTTTTATATAATTTTTTTTATACTCTTAAATAGAAGTAAATCACAAAAAAATCTATCTTCTGCTTCCAATTATAGTTTTAAAATCATATTTCGACAAGGTTAGTATATTAAGAAATATATAGAGTATTATATAATTTTTTTAATTATAAGGCTAATTTCTTTAGAAGTTTTTGTGATGATTAATTGATTTAAAATTAGGAATTAATATTTTATTTAATATTTTATCAATAAATGATAAAGAGTGATTTTATTTTTTTGAATCAAAACCCCAAAAGCCTTTCAGTAGTTTGATAGAGTTTTTGATTGATAAAATTAGACTATTAGGGCATATTTTATTTGGGTTTATGTAGAGGTTCAATGATTAAATATTAGTAATTTAAGTCAGTATTTGTGAGGTTTGGGGTCTGTTTATGAGAGTGAGTATATAGATTTATTGTTTAAGCTACGTTATGGATGCGATGATTATAGTGAATAACTCAAACCTATTCTAAGTTATACGTCTATAGCAAGGCCACTCCATAAATCTCCTACAACTGTGAGGTTTCACTGTCTATTAGCATTGAATTTAAAGAGATAGCAGCTTCATATTGACTATCTTATTAATAATAAGATTATTAAATACTGGGCTCACTCCTCTCTGGCCTAGAGAGCTGTGATGTTTCATCGGCAATTTCCTGAGCTTCACATATCTGCTTAATCGATAGCTAACATATATAAAAAGAACGGAATATCTTACAAGACAGTCAATCGCATTAAGAGAGTGATTGACTTTAATGTTCCATTTTATAAGACTAATTTAAATTATATATTCTATTAAATGCAGAGGAATTAAGAGCATAATATAAAGTTAATACACGCTGATGAAACTGTAACATTCAAAATCTTTATATCTCAGTCTTGGTACAAGAGGTTTAGTAATATAGAAGTTTATGATTAAAAGGTCAAGGTTTAAACTCATGCTATTCTTGGTGGAATAAGTGAAGATAGTGGCCTCAAGACTTATGTTATTCACCCTCTTTCTATAAAGACTGAATAATATATTAAGTTCTTGCAATAACTCTCTATTCGTTGATAACTTGTCAGTTCATAAAACTAAAGACTAAAGGAAGGAATATGAAAGGCTAAATATAACAACTGTATTTAATGTTCCTTACAGCCCTAAGTTCAATGGAATTGAATTATATTAGGGGTTATTGAAAAGTCATTATAAGAAATTACTGCTCTACCATCTGATGCATGACATAAAGATAGATACAGTCGATTTTATTAAGAGTGTTGCTAAGAGAGTCAGCGATGATAAAGCTAAAGTATGCGCAAGAGAAGGGATATTTTGTATATATAAATAAGTTTTAGATTTAAACGAATGAATAAGTTCTCATGTTAAATTTTCCTGTAAAGGGATTCGGCTTCTCTTTCTTTTCTTCTCTTAAGGCTTGCATGGGCTCATGTTTCTTCTCTTAGTGCCAGCCCATGCATCTATGTTCATCTCGTCTGGCATTTATAAATCTTTGAAGAGTCTCTTAGTCAATTCATGCTTTACTTGAGACTTTCTCTCTCTGTTTAATTTGCTGCGCTCTTTCATCAAGTATATAGCAGTTCCAGGTTTATCTATAAAGTTAGAAGACTAAGCTTACTTGAGATGAAAGGATGCTTTTGAATTTCCTAGAGCCAGGTGTCACTTATTTTAATAACTTGCTTCTCTTTTTCTTCATGACACATACTGTAACGTTTCTTATGAGCTACTTAAATAACTTCATTTAAGTACTCAGGTTTCAGAGTTGCAAGAACACCAAATAAAAAAGTTTGGGGGGGAAGTTTCCTGCCCCCAGACAGTTTCCTGCCCCATTCGGTAGTTTCCTGCCCCCAACATTAAATTTTGTGTTTTTGCAATAAATTTAATAGAAACAAATTAATTTCAATTTCAATAACCATAACCATGTACTATACAACATTTATTATTATATAATTTTCAAGGTACATAATTATTCTTTATCAAATTATAAATTATTGACAAGGCTAAAATAAGTGTTTTTTTTTTAATTAATTAATGTAATTTTCATTAAATTTTAAATTGATTATCAAGGTATAAATGATATTTGAAGCTAAATTTATAAAAAAAACTACATAATAATAGATGATAAAGATTCTTTGAAAATTATAAAAATTACATATTTTTATGTATGGGCAGGAAACTACCTTTTTGGGGGCAGGAAACTTCCCCCCTTAGGTGCATATAAAATTTTGGGGCAGGAAACTTCCCCCCCCCAAAATTTTTTCTCTGGCAACTTATTAGAGAGCTGTAGCTTTGATGGAATGTATAGAGCTACGTCCGGATTACTCAAAGCATCGTCATATAGGTTTGTCACTGATATTTCAGGGTAGTTAGGTTCTCTATCATCCTAATTTCATTAGACTTAAAAGCTTTTTTCTCTTAACTCAGTAAGGCTTTTAAGAAGGAGATTTTAGTTCCTTCCTGGGTTGGCAAGGACAATCCAACTATAATGGATTTATTAATCTTACTTAAGAACGTACCTTGCTATACCAAATATCTATAAAGATCATCTTTACTTAAAAATTTTCCTATTAAATCTTGAGATTAAATTCTCTTCATTGCATCATTCATAGACTCCATCTTGCTTCCTCTTTCTAGAAATGTTAATGAAATTTAAAATTATGGATATCCATTCTAAGTATATTAAAATCTTACTTTTAAATAGGGATGACCTACTGGAGGTCAACATTGAAAAGATATGAAGAGAAGCATTGAAAAACTTGCTCCAAGTTTCACAGATTGGTTTCCATTTTTATCAAACTTTCTCCATTAAATTGCTCCTAATAATGTTTAATTATTTTAGGAGGTCCCCCAAATTAAGTTCAAACTTTATTAGAAGTTAATTTTTATGGTTAAAACTTAATTAGGAGCATATTGAATTTAAAAATGCTTAATAATTTTACATCCAAATTAAGTTCAAACTTGATTTGGAGGATCTCCTAGAGAAACAAAACTTCATTAGGAGTATTTTAATATACTAAAATGTATCATATTCTCATAAAATATGTCAACTTACAGTTTTTATGGCTAGTTAATTTTCTTACCTCTCAGCAAGGAATCTATCAGAGTGTCTTATACTCTACTATAATAATTTATCTTGGAAAATTTTATCATTATTATAATAAAATATATCAGAAAACTAAAATGAGCGGTAACCTGTTAAGAAGAGCGGCATTAGTTGGATCAAGCCAATAAAAGTTATCTATCCAGCAACCAAGAAAAGTAGAGACCAGAGACGCTTGTACTCAGTGGGAGCCTACTTATGATAACTTTGAACAGTCTAGCTTTGAGATTTTAATTTAAGTTAAGAAGGAGGAAATCATAAAAGCTGTGCAAATTGAGGAGGAGGTTAAACAACCCGCCATTGAACATTAAACTTTACCAGCCAAAGTTGACTATTAATGCAAAGAATGCAATAAAGTTTTCCCTTACAAGTTAACTTATAAGAGACACTTGAGAGATATACACAACGATATGCCAAGGTTATATCTCAAGCATTAAAAGAAAGATGGGAAGTATGTCTGTGTGAGAAGCCATATTCTCATACTAGAGACCTCAAAGTGCACTTAAAGAAAAAGCACAATTAAAGTTTTGTCTTTATTCATGAACCTACAGGGAATAGATTCCTCTAAAAGAAAAGATCAAGAAACCCAGTGGAGTCTCTTAGAGTTGAAGTCTAGAAGTAAGTTAAAATGAAGAAAGCAGTCAAGAACTTTCCAGTCTATGAGATCAATAAAATCATGGTTAAAATAGAGGCTATGAAGATTCCCATTTTGAAAATTATTGATTTAGATTCTCGTCTTGAAAGCTACCTCACTCTTGAAGATATAATAGAGAAGAGAGTCATTACTGATGATTAATATACTTACAAGATATATCCATTCAATTACTTCCTTGCTGATGACAAGTTCCAAATGGAATTTGCTA
This sequence comes from Oxytricha trifallax, assembly GCA_000711775.1. Lineage (NCBI taxonomy): Eukaryota > Ciliophora > Spirotrichea > Sporadotrichida > Oxytrichidae > Oxytricha > Oxytricha trifallax. The sequence continues at coordinate 71,297 of ARYC01001578.1, forward strand.
ATGAGTATTATGCTTTTTAAAAGGCAAAGTTAAATGAGTGCAAGCATATCATCTAGCTAGATGCTATATTACTTGGAAAAAATCATGTTGCATTTAGGCTTCCTCTCATCGAGATGACTTACAGAGAATCTTTATCTGACAATACATATCAAATATAAATTGACTAGATCGTGCAGCAAATAGTTGAGGGTATTGAAGAGCTTCACAAGCTAGGTTATGTTCATAGAGACTTAAAGCCAGAGAACATCATGATAAACTTTCAGCCTCTTAGAGTTTATTTATATTATTGACGTCAACAGTTCAAAGAGTGCAAGCTTCTGCATAAGGAAGAGTTTACGGCACTCTTGGATATTTCCCAGAGAGAGAGGATAGGAGAGATGGAGACACTTAATGGGATATCTGGGTTCTAGCAGTAATAGTAATAGAGAGCGATATGCCAAGAAAAGATTACTTTAGCTGCAGGGGTGAGAGAGATTCTAAGCAGATAACCAAGCAATATCTCGATATAAGTAAAATAAATGGAGGTCTCAGAGAACTTGCATACTCAACTATTATCAAGCCAAGCTAAGAGAATTAACAAACAATAGAAACAATCAAACATCAACTTAGATAGATAAAATTCAGAGAACTGCCACATGACTCTAAGCTTATGTTTGTGTGAAATATTTTAAAAGCTCGCTTGTTATCTTCACTTAAGATACTAATATTTAATCATTGAACCTCTACATAAACCCAAATAAAATATGCCCTAATAGTCTAATTTTATCAATCAAAAACTCTATCAAACTACTGAAAGGCTTTTGGGGTTTTGATTCAAAAAAATAAAATCACTCTTTATCATTTATTGATAAAATATTAAATAAAATATTAATTCCTAATTTTAAATCAATTAATCATCACAAAAACTTCTAAAGAAATTAGCCTTATAATTAAAAAAATTATATAATACTCTATATATTTCTTAATATACTAACCTTGTCGAAATATGATTTTAAAACTATAATTGGAAGCAGAAGATAGATTTTTTTGTGATTTACTTCTATTTAAGAGTATAAAAAAAATTATATAAAAATATTTTAAAATATTAGTTTCTTTTTTTCTCATCAACTTACTAAATAAAATAATTTGTTATTTCTCAAATTCATTTTATTATTTTCATTATTAAGTAATATATGAGAAGATAAATATTTACAACAGTAAAAATTTTTATGAAATATTATAAAGAATTATGTCTTATTAAACGATTATACTGATAAAAATCTATAAAATAAAATTTGGTTTAGTTTATTAATAGATAAAATTAATGACACTCAAAAATAATTAGCATTTGTAATGTTTTCCTATGGAAGCATGTGTCGTTCAAAGTAGACGGAAGTATTGAAACTTATAAAATAAAAAATACCAGTAGCCGCCCGCAGGCAAGATGTTTTTTGAGATAGAGCATGATTCAAATCATAAGAATATGTTTATTATATAATGTGAAAATATTTATTATAAAGGGGGGGTGTGGGGGTTCTCGGTCAGAACAATCATCTATGAATGATTTAATTTAAAATTAAATTAATAGATTTCTGCAAAGGGTCGTATTAAAAACCAAAATTATAAATATTGGCACATATTCATAATGATTCAAATGACTCACAATTAATTATATTAAAAGGTCAAGAATAATAAAAATTAATTTTATAATAAGATTTCTTATAAATTGTCTTTTCGTTTTTATATATCATTAATTAATATCTAACTTTCTTAAGAAATAACTATAATAGTTATATATGATTTCAATCTTATTAAATGAATTACTAAAAATTATCTTGCACAATTTAATGAAAAATAAACGATTAGTTTTCAATCTATGTTCTTTTATATTTGGTTAAAAATTGAATTAAGTAAATTTTTGTGAGTTTAATAATTATTAAGAAAATCAATTTTTCAATGAAAATTTAAATATTGATCAAACGATTAATAGTTGACACAATCACATTAATAAATTTGCATTTTGATAATTGTTGACACCCTTTATAGGATGATGGAAAATTTTAAGTTCTAGATAAACAAAATCTGATAAGATAAGAAAAAATAACATGAATTAATTCATCACCCTAACAAGATAAGCCCAAACTTATATGATAAATTTAAGGGAAGATTTTTCTATCTCTCAATTCTACATTAAGATGCAATAATCTTTTGAATTAATAATGATTAGTAATTTATTATAAAATAAGACAGACCATTAAATTATAAGCAAAATTTATAAATGCATTTTTGTTTTAATTCCCTATATAAATTATACTTTAAAATACTTACTTTTGCAATGCTTTTGAGTTTTCAATCACAATAATTTTATTTAATTAAATTTATAAAATAGATAAATAAAATAAATTGTTCTGTCCATCTTTGATTAAATAAGTTAGTTAGCTTCAATTTAGATATTTGAATTTAATTGTTTATAATATTAAGAAATTATTTTCTATAATGATTTATTAATATATAATCAAAATTTTAATTTAATTTTATCTTTGATTCTAACCTAAATTAATTAATAGGAAAATAAATTTTAAGTATCTTTTAATTTATATATTCTTGTTTAGTAATAAAGATTATTGTAAGAAAAAATTTTGAAAATTAATTGGCTATTTATTCAAATTATTTCTTGCTTGAGAGAATATTCTCAAATTTATACAAATGGATTAATAACTATTAAAATTTAAACTAATAAGTAAATAATGTCATGCACTATTTTAATTGTAAGAATTTAATACTAATCGCATTTTATTATGAGGAAAATATGAATATCCAATAATACACTAGACAGACAACATCCCCTATGAATTTATAAAATCTTTGATATTTTCATTGGGAGTATGTTGCCGAGCAAGCAATTGATGAATGTGTGAGACTTTTAAATAATCGGATGATCAATTACTTCATCTATTGTAGGCCTGTATTCATGTTCAAGGAAGCAAAGATTGTAAAGAAGATCAATAAATTCCTTTGAGTACTATTATTCAATAAATTTAATCGACTTAACAATAATATTTCATTGTTTGTTGAGCTGAAATTAAGTAATATATTTAAATTGTTGATATATAACAATGGAAAATATATTATATAATATCAATATTACTGTGGGGATAATTTGAATTTTAATAATTAATTATTAAGTATTTAAATTTATAGCAATTACCTATCAGTAACCAAGAAATGCTTATTAACAGAAAATTCAAAATTAGCTGGACTTTGCTATTTGGAGTACTCTTTAAACGAAATAAATTTTAGAAAACTTTAGTTTAAATTTGTATATTTGTTTTATAGATTTTCTTGATAACTTAAACAAAAATTATCTCAATATATTTCGTTTGAAGTAATTTTGAATTTTCTATTAATAAGAATTGCTAGGTTTCCTGATAGGTAACTGCCAGGAATTTAAATTATTATTCATTAATTTTAATTTTGAATTAAATGCATTACTCCAATAATATAATTAAAGGTTATTAAAATGAGAGTGATTTTAAAAGTAAAAGAGAATAGAACACATATCTGCGTTAAAATTGTTAAAATCAAATTGAATAATATTCAATTCTGCGTGGCAATTATTTAACTAATATAAACGAAGTGCAGACAACCATTTTGAATACCTTGTTATAGAGCCTAAGATTTTATAATTAGCTTTTTTGAGTTAAAATATTGAAAAGTTACTTTTTAATATACAAATAAATTTAGCACTAGTTAAAATTTCAAATATAAAAGTTATTATACAAAAATGTAAATTGAAGAATTTTTAATGAGTTTTCTTAATGAAAATTTATCAATTGGATTATTGTTAATAAATATTATGGCTTTAAAGTTAATATATATATATTTATTATTTATCTCATAAGAGAAAAATATAGTAATAATTTGACTTATTCATAAATAAAATTCAATTAGGGTAACAAAACTACTTTGCAGATAAATTATGCTTTTTATCTTAATAGTGTTCCAATAATTTTCTTATAACTATATATATATTATATTATTTTAAGATATAAATAAATGAATTTTATTATTTTAATACTGTAGAAATACATCTGATTTTAGAAATAAATATAAAATAAAGTTGTTTATTAATGTATTTTTTTATGGTTTTAATTAAACGAAAGATCGAGATTAAAATTTTACCAAAGTAGTTATTAAATTATTTAATAATTTTTCAAAATGGAATAAAATAATAAAAGTAAAGTTTTCTTAGAATCCTTCCTCTTCCTTATAACTGTTTTTCGAATATTTATGAGAAAACAATTTTTGGGTTATTATTGTATGATAAAAGCTAAGCCTTAATATTAATTAACAATGATTCCTATATTCACCCTCAAATCAAAAATACTTGAGATCAATCTTCCTAGAAACAATGTCTGCCATATTTAGAACTCTACCTGTTAGCATTTAAAACATAGTCAAGCCAAGAGAGTAAACATCAACCTTGGGATTTAGTAAAATAATAAACAAAATTTGAGTCTAGATTTAATTAAAAAGTTCACTGTTTTTATATTAAAAAAAACTATCTAATAATATGTAGTTGGTTAAGAATATTATATTTTGCTAAATTCAAAGAATATAATTTGTCTAAAATTAGTTGTCATACCTTTTAGTATTTTTTAAATCAATCTATAATTAATAAGCTTATATCGAAGCAACTTATTAAATTAGCTTTGTATTTATTAGCAAGCAGGATGTAATATTAAGAAGAATATGAAGTCAAGTGATAAAAATATTTATTCAATTGATTATACATTTCAATATTTCTATCACCTCTGTATCATAAATAAAATATCATTTGATTTTCTCTACTTTAAATTAATTGTTCTAATTGTATAATAGTTAAAATAAATAAATTTTATATTGGGAAAGTTACCTGCTAAAAAAATAAAAAATAATTTTATTTGCCAAAAATAAAATACAAAATTCTAATCAATAATTAATTTCCGTCTCCCTAAATAAAAAAAAACAAATTTATTTTGAAAATATTCAAATCTAGAACTATCCTTTGTCTCATTAGTTATAAGGAATTTTAAAAAAATTTAGTGCTATAATAAATATTAGGAACTATAAAAACAAATGCTTTATTTGATAATTGATGTGTTTTTCTTGAAAATATTCGAATCTTTATATAGATTAGAGTTTTAATAGATGTTTAAATTAGTAAAATATTGATCAATAATAATGATATAATCAAAACCCTTAAACCCCTTAATAAGTTTTATGTGTGTTTTGATTGATGAGGGTATTGTTGGGGATTAGGGTTTCTTTTTGATTAATTTCATTCTTGTTGTTGGATTCACTGTAATTTTTTATTTTCATGGTTGAGATCTTTAATCTTTTAATTTTTATTATCAAAACATCTATATAAATGTAATGTAGAAATTATTTCATTAGAAGTATTGAAGGAAAGAACATTAATTGTTCACTTTAGTTAGTTAGTTAATTTAAAAAGCTTAAATTTATGAAAACATCTTCTTATAATTCTTAGTGACTCCATTTTTTGAAATGCCTTGGTACCAATATAAAATAAATCAGGTTGGTACTGGTACCAATTAGTTTTTGAACCAGATTGGAACTTTTTGATTAAAGCCTCATTAGATTAAAACTAGGTACTAATTAAGTTTTGGTACTATTTAATTGATACCAATTGAAATTGAACTAATTTAGTAACAGTTCTTATTAAATTTTAACAAATTTAGTACTAGTTTAATGGAATTTAATAGGTTAAAATGTATATCCATCTCTGAAACTTGCTACAGTTTTTGTATTCTTTCTCCACGTATCTTTATCAAGTTGACCTCCTATATGTTGGCCATATATAATAAGTGTCTTATATAAAAGTGACATTAGATATACAAAATATTAAGATTGATCTCCATTTATAACAATTCTTAAACTAAAATATTAAAACTACCAAACACCTTAAAATGATTCATTTTATGCAAATTTTTTAATTTAAATTTTACTTATGTTACCAAACTTATATGTAAATAGATGAAAATATGATAATATAGATCGCTAGCCATTACAAATAAAAGCGTTGAATTTATTTTTAAAATAATTTTTTATGAAAACTTCAAAAATATTTGAGCATAAATGCCATTTATTAAAAAGATGCTATCATCTAATATCATAAAAATGATGAGTAAAAGTAAAAATTTATGGAAAAAATGAAAAATAGTAATTAATGTCACTCAACTTTATCATTTCATATAAAAATACTCTAACATACTTATAATAATGAGATAACTTAAGTTGAGAATAAAAATATTGATCATAAAAAACTTTCAAGATTTCATAAATGACTGAAAATGATGCTTCCTAATACAAACAAACCCTAATCCCCAACATTACCCTCAAAACACATATAAAACTCAATAAGGGGTTTTGGGACTTTGAATGCGCAATAAATTGATAAGATTATATCCTATTATGTATGGGCAAGAATCTTCCCCTCTCTTAAATAAAATTATTCTTAAACTATATTATGAACTTAATTTATGTTATAGCCTTTAACAGAATTATTCATTTATTCTGGAGCCATAAAGCCAAGTTTGCCTACTCCTTGAGTCATTGCTTAGTACTCATGGGGCTCTAGAATAAATAATATATTTATATAAATCCTTGAGCATCCAAAATCAGATATCTTAAGAGTGAAGTTTAAGCCATTGCTTGGCTTATCATTCTTGAATACTAGGATGTTTTTGGGATTCAGGTCTCTGTGGATGACCATCTTGTCATGCATGGCCTTAGTCCCAATAGCTAGTTGAGCAAGGTATTCAATTGCCTCTTTCTCAGGCATCCCTCCTTCAAAGTAGTTTTCTAAAGATAACATGTTTTAAAATCATGTTGTCACTTACCTTACAAAAATTATTATAAATTAAATATCATCAAAATAATATAAAAATTGATGCAAGTCCATCATTAAATCCCTAATATTCTACTATATTTGTGTTTGTCTATAGAGGTTATATGTAAGGAAGAGTTTAACTAAATACAATTAAATTAATTAAAAATTTTATGTAATTAGCAAACATTCTTGGATATATAAATAAAATTTTAACTTATGTAACTTAAGATATTTTTTAGAAATATTTATATTGAAATATTATTATTATTGTAATTTGAGTGAAATAATTTCAAGAATAAATTTTGTAAATGATATCAATTTAATAAAATTTAAAAGGCTCATTTCTTATTTTGAATCAAGAAGAATTTTCATTCTATTTTTAGTCTATTATTATATTAATAGTTTTTACCGATAAGTTTACAAAAATTTAAAGCATAACTATTTTTGTAATTCAAGTTTATGAGATTTATATTGCCAATGGTTGAAGAAGTATGAGCTCTTCCTGTTTAGTCTCTTCATTTAACTGGAAGAAGTACTCGATCAGTTTGTTGATGTAAGGATTAAACCATAATATTATTGTTATGAGAGTTTGGGTATTGAAATATTATTAATGGAAGTTAAGTCTGACAAAGTTGTTGTGTCATTTTGTAATAATTTCAATGAAAATAATTAAAAATTAGGAAGATTTTATAATTGCCAGTTCAATTTTATCTTATTTGGACAGGGATAACTCACTTTATTGGATCATTGTAAATTTATTAAATTTTTACATCTAATGTTTATTGAATTAACTAATTTCATAGATAAAATAAAATGAAAATTGCCTTTCTAATAAAAATGTGCCAAAATTTTGTAAGCTTGCCAATTATATATAACTGCTCTTAATTTGATTTATTAATAATTTAAATTTTTATATATTCATACAATTATTAATTGTGAAATTTTAATTAATGAAAATAAAAGGTTCAAATATTTTTATGATAAAATATAAAATTTAATTATAATTTAAGAGTATTAATTATTATAAATATTATTGAATACTCTGGATCTGCATATAATTATAAATATAATGAGAGTTTAATTGTCAAGCTAGCTCATAATTTCTATCTCGGGTAGATTCAAAACCCCAAAACCCCTTAATGAGGTTTATAGGTGTTTGATATGTAGGATATTTGTTAGGGGTTGGGGTTATTATTATGTTTTAATGTTAAATTTACAGTAAATATAATTAATTTAATCATTCAAAATGCACTTTTTGATCATATGACAGAAGTCTAAAGTTTATCTTGCTTAACCACAAATCTATCTGCTCTATTGATATGTCTGGTCTTGAGTTTGGTTTTATTATTATTTATTCTGCCATTTAAATTATTCATTGAGAGACTCTTGTTTTCTCTATAAACTAGTTTATTCTACGCTTAGCATCTTTCTCATCTCGTAAAGTAGTAATCGTTCCGAGGCATATCGCACTCTATAAATATTGCTGCTAAAGGCCACACATTCTACTAAAAGTCTCCATCTCTCCAGTCTTCTTTTTCTGGTTAGTACCCTTGAGTTCCCATTACAGTTCCAATCCTTGATACTTCCACTCTTTAGGCACTGTTAAAATCGATTATTGCTACTCTTACTGGAGAAAAGTTTATCATTTTATTTTCTGGCTTCAAATCTCTGTGAATAAACCCTAACTTGTGAAGCTCTTTAATACCTTGTATGATCTGAGTTGCTATTTATCCAAGCTACTAATGATTCCTGTGTTCTGTTATGAAATCTCTTAGGGTCATTTTATAGAGTGTGAGTCAGAAAGCAACATTATGCTTGGCAAGGAGTTCAGCATCTAACTTGATTAAGTAACTACACTCTTTGAAATTTTCTTGAGTTAGTGCTTGATATTAATTTGTAAACTCCATTAAATATTTATCATCACTTAAGAGATAGTTGAAGAGATACACCTTGTATGCATACTGATGATTATTGATAACTTTCTTATCAAATGAGTCTTCTAAAAAAGGTAGCTTTAAAGTGAAGTGTCTAGGTAAATTTAGACAAGAAACAGGAATATTTATATTTAATTTTAACCATGATCTTTGTGATTTCTGATGTTAGTAGGTTGCGTGATTTCTTCATTTATTCTGATTCACTATCTTGTTCGAGTTCTACTCTTTTCGAAGATTATCTTGCTTTTCTTTTGTTTAATAGCTTCAATTCATCTTCATGCTTTTCAATTTCTAAATCACTCTTGTGAGAACTATTAAAAGACGCTTCCTTAAATCTCTTGTATGAGCATACTGCCTATGCCACTCGAAGCAATCATACTTTCCATCGATTTTATCGTGCTTTAAGTATACAGTGGGCTTGGCTTATTTATGCTCTTTCATATGCCTATGCCAACTAAATTTATGAACGAAGTCTCTCTCACACTTCTCACAAAAGTATACTTCTACTTCTTCAGTTTGTATAGGTATTTCATTAATACCTTTCTCCTCCTCTCTGTCTCCCACACACTTGTTTGCCATTTATTTTCTATTATTAATTTCTATTTTAATAACAGAGACCTCAAGTGATAGCTCTGGTTTTTCTTTAAGTGAGTTCATCTCACAGCTATCACTCTTTTTATTGCTGCCAAAGGTAATTAGTTTGATGGAAGTGCTGTTGTTTTTCTTAAAATGTTAGCGCTAATATTTAAATTTGAATTTAAAATTATAAAACTGCTTCTATAACTGAGAGCTTATATGAGAGCTTTGCAAGCCTACAAGTTTCAAGGGAAATTCTTAGAGTATTAGAGAAGAAATATCAGTGTTAAGAGATAACCCAGCTCTAAATATGGGTGAAGAAGTAACCATTTTAACTCTCAATAATAAGTTTATGAAAGCACGTACCGATATAGGAGGTGCACCTAATTAAGTACGTACCAATTTAAATTTAAAAATATGGAACTATAACAGTAGAAATTGATATCAATCTCTCAAGTTTGAAACCAGTTTTCAAAACCTTGTCCATGAGGTTGACCTCCTATAGGATGCCCATATTTAATAATAAGTTTTACAGAGGTTTATATTTGAAATCAATAAACTTAAATTTGAATATCATTTCTTAGATCTGTAAACAAGATGGAGTCAATGAATGATGCAAGCACAAGAATTGATTAAAAGATTTAGAAGCAAGGAGGATTTGCACCGCTACCTGGTGCAGCAAGGTAATGAACTCATAGTGGCTAATCTTTATTAAGTAGTTGGTTTGTTCCTCCAAACGATGGAAGGTACTAAAATTTCATTTGTAAGAGCGATACTCTGCGAAGAGAAGAAAGCATTGAAAACTTAAGATGTAAAGTTTGCAGAGATTCCAAACTATCCAGAAATCTCAGTGACTAACTTATATGATGATGCTATGAACGACCCAGAGGTTTCGCAGTACCTGCCTACTAAGAAGCAGTTGTCAAATAAACTACCTGAAAGAAACTATTTCTTTGGCATACTTGCAACAATCAAAGGTGATTACTTGAAAGAAATTATCCAAGAATCTCATAAGAAAAGGTACAGCATCTCTTCAGAAGATAAGGACAAACAAGGGATCAAGATAAGTGAGAGCTGGTTATCAGAACTGCAGAAGCACCCTTATATTTCAAGTAAGATTTGAAGCTTAACTCTTTAGAAAAATCTGGTACTGGCATCTTCTTGATGAAGGAATAGAGAAAGCTTCACAGAGAGCGAAAGTCGCAGACAAAGTATGAAGTTAGCAAGAGGCTTTATTCAAATATTTAGCCTCCAGAGTAAATGAACTTAGATGCTGGAGCTGGCAGTAAGAGAAGAAAATTATGAGGAGGGAAGCAAAAAGTAGAAGAAAAAGAAAGAGACCCTCTTTGGTACACCTTTTAACCAATTAATTATCTAATCTCTTCGCTGAGCTTTTAATGAAGTCTACTGTATTGATAGGTAGGTCATGCATCAAGTGGTATAGCAGCAGTTTATTGAAATAACCTTTCAATATTCCTCAATAAAACTCAATTCCATTAAACTATGGACTGAAAGGTTCATTGAACACTGGCATTATTCTAAGTTTATCATAACTATTCCTTGTTTCTTTAGACTTATGAACAGAAAGGTTATCAACAAACAGTATAATCTCTTATTCATGGTACTTCTCTTTCAAATTTAATATACTGCTTTGTCTTAATTGAGCGAGGATGAATAACATAAGTTTCTAAACCAGTATCCTCACTAATTCCTCCAAAATTTTCCATTGTTTATACTTTGACTTTATAGTAATATACTTCTATAATACTATGCCTCTTATACCAAGACTTCTAGATGAAAGTAAACATAGCCTCGTCAGCATGAATAAACTTTATATAATTTTATTAGGCTCTCTGCATTTAATTATAAATATAATTTAAGTTATTGTTGTAAAATGACAGAGTGATATCAATCACTCTCTTGATATGAGTCACACCTTTGTAAGTGATACCATTTCGGTTATAAATGTTAGCAACAGACTATGCAGAGATCTTCAACTCAGGCAACTGTCGGTAAAACATAATAGGTCGTTGGTCCAGAGAGAAGTGAGCCCAATACTTCAAAGTTTTTTCATTTATTAGATAGTCAATATCTTAGGCTTTGAATTTAGCTATTATTTATTCAATTACACAGCACGTAAGAAGTGAGAGCGAACAGTTCATGGACTTCGTTTAAGATCAGTGCTATAGATTTATAATTAAGTACTGGTTAGTTTTATTAACTTTATAAATCACATCCATAACGCAGTTTAAACACTAAATCTATATACTCTTCATCATATATAGATCCCAAAAGCTTGCTAATTTTTGTCTCGCATTTAATTAATAACCCCAACCCCTAACAAATTCCCGTTAAATCAAAGCACTTATAAACCTCATTAAGTGGATTTGGGGGTTTTGATTGAAGGGTTCGATTTAAAGGTTCTAGCCTCTATCCTCTCTTAATTATTTATTTATTAAAAATATATTAAATTCACTAATATTATATAAAAATATCTTGTGATTACCTTCATGGCAACCTTCTCTTTAGTAGTTTTGTAGAGATCAACTAAGTAGACTTTTCCAAATGCCCCCTTACCAATGACTGTGTTTAATTTTATTCTAAATTCTTTGGGCTTTTGTTTTTTCCTCAATTCTTCAATTGTCAAATTAAATTAATATATGTAAGTATATTTTGCTGGATTCTCTCTCTTTTTTTCTGCGAGGAAGTTACATCTTTTCTTTTCTCCATTTTTAGTCGAGATTCCAAATAAGTTAAAATTAATATTAACGACCAATATTGATAATTTAATGCTAGAACACCCTAGTAGCTTTAATTAACATCTGATTTTTTATTGAAAACTATTTTCAATTTTCAATGAATAGAATTAAATGAAATTAAATTTTATTATTATTTATGCATTTAAAATTAAAAGCAGAGTGAATTTAAAAGTAAACTGAAAATATTTTGATGCTCAATAGAGTAAAATTATTAAATATTATTTCATTATTTATAATTAAGTGTTAGAGTATTATTTACTTGAATGCTTAACATTTTTGGCAAAAATTATTTAATTAATTCATATAAGTTAAAAATAATTATTTTTACATAATTTATGATTAATTAAAAAAAAGTAAAAATATTGCTTGACTTTTGGTTTTTATTATTTTTTATTAATTTACAGAATCTTATAAAATACATAACAACAGTTCTTCATTTTAATATAGCAATATTAGAAATGATGAAAATATAATATGAGAATAAATAAAGTAGGCTTTGAACTAATTTAGAAATTATAAAATAATTTATAGTATTGTAGGAATACATTCGAAATTGGAAAATTAATTTAAATTAAATTAATTATAAATCAAAATCTTGGCAGTTAAAGTTGGCCAATTTAAATGATTTTGGGCTCATTCGATAGAGAATTTAAAATAAGCTGGACTTTATTATTGGCGGTACTATTTTATCGCATTCATGGAGTGAGATAACTCGACTTTAATGTGAGGGCATAATTTAATGAATTTAGAGATGTTTAATTAAAGTAAAGTTATCTCGCTCCAGGAATGCGATAAAATAGTACCGCCTATAATAAAGTCCAGCTAATTTTAAATTCTCTATCGAATGAGCCCAAAATCATTTAAATTGGCCAACTTTAACTGCCAAGATTTTGATTTATAATTAATTTAATTTAAATTAATTTCCCAATTTCGAATGTATTCCTACAATAGCATTTAAGACTTTCCCATATATAATCTATAGTTATTTTATAATTATAAAATTTGTATCAGTTTTATTTTAATTACGAATTTATTATGTTTCACCAATATTGCTTAATATAGTTTAAAAAAATAGTTTCAAGTATTTTATAAGGTAACCCATTATTAGTATCTATTTATTGTATATTTTGTATTCAAAATTAAGTTAAAGATAATAAGAAAGTAAAAAGATTATTGAAATTAATATTATTATTCTTTAATTGATCAAGAGAAACAAACTTTATAGAATAAAAAATAATTAATTGGCAAAGAAAACTAGTATTAATTACTTAGTCAATGGAAAAAGTGTACCATACTAATATCTTAAATACTCATAATAAATCAATTATTTATTTGAGCATTAAAAAATAGTTGAATTTATTTAAAGAGTGAAGTATCAATAGACTTATAATCACTCAATTATATAATACTATGAAATCGAATATGAAATTGATTAAATTAATATAATCAATAAATGTTATAAGATCACTACAATCTAAGAGTTTTTATAGAACTTAATCAAATAAATTACGTTCATTCTATGATATTATTTAAAACTAATATATACACAATTGATTCATAATTAATGTATTTCTTTTAACTTTTTAAATATATGTGATTATTAAGGATTCAAATGATATCAAATATATTAATATAAACTAAATAAAGAATTTTATTTTCAGAGCTTTTATTTTAGATTTTTTTAATTATGCTTTTATATTATTTTTATCCTCGAATATTTATATTCTAATAATAATGTAGTCAAAAGAAAAAGTATTTAAATATTTTAAGTCTATAAAGACTTCATTTTTTATTATCAATTAAAATAAAAAATATGATTTTTAGTCAACACCGAATCAATAAATTCCTTAACTTAAGTATAATAGGTACGTAATTTAATAGGTTGTGTGCTTATTTTGCAACTTTTGGGTGGGAAGCTCCCTGTCTACCCCCAACATTCAATTTCATAATATTTTACAATTAATATAATAATATATATGAAACATATAAATCAAAATTTCAATTAGCATAAGCATTTATAAAACAATTTATTATAACATATAATTTCAAAGAATACATTTATCCCTTTTTAATTTTATATTAAAAATTAAGTAAAACTGAATAAATTTTTTAATAAATAATTGATTTGATTTATTTTTAAATATAAGCATTTTTATCAAGAAAGATAAGAAAATCTGATGCTAAAATATGAATAAGTGATAATAAAGACTTTTATAAATTAAAAAATGTTTATGTATGGGGAGGGAACTTCCGTTTAGGGCAAGAAGTTTCATTCCCTGGGTACATATAGAATTTTTGAACCTCTCAAAAGTTTTATTATTTACTTATGTTAGTTTTAATTTAAAGCAATATTATGAACGTTTGATAAAAAAGAATATTAATGATAATTTTATACTTCAAAAGTAAGACTTGAAAATAGTTATAATAATTAGATATAAAAAATGAATTAATTTTAAAATAATTTATGAAAGACTATATTTAAAAATAAACTTCCATTATATAATTTATTAATTTATTCATAACTTTAATTCTATTGCCTTTGTATTTAATCATTAAGAATCCTGTCATTGGCTTCTTCTTGTTGAAACTCCTGTCCAGTTTTGTCACTTCTTGATTTGCCATGTATCATTAGAATTCCAATTGGATTTAGACTATTTTCAATAAGGACTGGAACATTGTTATTGTTGGCTTGTTAGATACTTTTTGTCCATTAAATTAAATCAGGAGTCATTTTTGCCACCCTATTTTTCCAAGTGGAGTTAGCGTAAGTTTCATTTGGACTTTAAGCTTCCTGAGCCAGCTGCAGCTAGAGGGCAGGAGGAGTACTATAGGTTGCTGCTGAAGCCAAAAACTTTATATGACCTGACTCTTAATGAATACTCAATAACTAATGATTGTCGTATATTAATTCCATTTAACCTTAATCATAGATCAAGTATTTAATCAATAAATCAGCTTTACATAATAATATAAAATAAATCTAAACGAATAAATCAATCAAAGTAATAGATTTAATATAATTTTTAACAACTTATTGAAGATTTTATTTAATGGGCTATTTTAATAAAATTGAGTAATTGTAGAAATGCCTGACCAATTATTACAAGAATCAAGAATCATGATTTTCTTCCCTATAATTTTTTATGACACAATATCTTATTGTGGCAACTAATTTATATTTAAGGTGGATCTTTGGATAATTAATAAAATTCAACCACTTTCCCCTATGATTAATAAATATATAACTAATTAATTTTAATGAGAGTTTAAAAGAATTTAATAATGTAAATATTTTATATATGAATTTAAAAATAGCGGTAAACTTTTATCGAAAAGTAGTATATTTTGTAATTGGATAATTATAACTCTACTTTGATTATTGCGTTTGAAACAGAGGTTGTTGTTATCGAAGTTTATATCAAGAAACAGTTAATAGCTATGAGAATTTAAAAATTATAAGAAGATGTTTTGAAAAGTAAAGGAACAGAGACTAATTTAATTGTATAAAAGACTTTGAATTCAAGATTCTTAAAGTATATTCACATCTAAGTGGAGCTTGAAGAAGATATCAAAGATATTTATTCTGGAAAGTTTTGGTGCATTCTCAGGACAAAAAGAGCAGATATGGCCTACCTAAGCAGATCTGTTTGGTAATAAAATATTCAAACTCAAATTATATTTTTCTGGACTGATTCAACAATAAATTTAAGTTGTAAAGATAATTTAAAATGAGTTTTTTAATTATAATCTTTGAATATGATTTTTAAATGTCTATATTATAATTATCTAGTATCTTTTAATAATTTTTTATAGTCTTAATTTCCATTTTTAAATATATAAAATTAATAAATAAACGGGTCTACTCCATAGCTTTCTACTACAATAAGGCCTGCTGAGGATAAATTTATATATCTCATTAAATCATGAACCAGCCAATTGGTTTAATCTAAATCAAATACACTCCAATCAGAGCTTTAAAGAATACACATATAAATTTGAATTACATAACAAGAATTTAAATTTACACTTAATATGAAGAAGGATGAATGCGATATTTAGAATTCAATCATGATAAATAAATAACATGACGATAAGAGCCGCTTGTTTCGGCTAACTACTCAAGCTTATGGAGAAATACTAATTTCCCAGCAAAATTTCCACCATCTGTCCATAATTGTTTGCAGAAAAAATAATTGGTATTTTTTCTGATTTTCGGTAGACATGAATGCATCTTAAATATTTTCAGATACATTTTCCTTTACGTCGAAATTTCTGTTTTTATTTAGCAGAAACCCTGATATATTAAATGTAATTTTATTGTAAAATTCTTAAGTAAAGACAAAAATAATATTAAATACAACCTTGACAGTTTTTTTTTACTTTAACTTATTTAAGTTACTATAATTATCCTTTATAAAACTCCTCCTATTTAATTAAAGTAAAAAATAAATAATAATTCCTTAATATTTGTAAAATTTTATAAAAAATTGAGGAGTTTTGTTAGAAATTTAAATTTTATGATGTAAGTTGATTTTTTTTAAATATTTCAATGTTAGTTGGGCCATTTATTAATAATATATTCATTAAATAATTATTATTTAATGAATAATATCTATTTTGTTTATTTGTTTTTACTTAAATGGATTGGTCATTACTTAACATTTATATTAAATATTTAAAATTCTATTATGGAGTTTTTCTAAATCAAATAAAAAATGAGTTATTAGATAAAAAATAAAATATTTCAAATTAATATAATTAATAAATATTTATATCATTAAATAAAAAAGCGGATATTTAAGTCCAGCTTCCACTTCCTCTTCAGTTCTCACAGATGTCTCAAGGCCTCCCACAGCAAATAAGCATTGAGCTAGAATATGAACAAAATAAGACAGTTATGTCTTAAAATCATCTTTTCTATAAGATGAATTTGTTG
Organism: Oxytricha trifallax; assembly: GCA_000711775.1. NCBI lineage: Eukaryota > Ciliophora > Spirotrichea > Sporadotrichida > Oxytrichidae > Oxytricha > Oxytricha trifallax. The sequence continues at coordinate 88,373 of ARYC01001578.1, forward strand.
TATAAATTTATTTTGTTGGAAACCCCAAACATATTAATTTTTGCGCTAAATTTTAGGAAAATTATGAATTAAATAATCCAATTTACGAACAATAAAATCAAAAGATAACAAAAATCATTTTTCAATATTCTAAATTTTTAAATACTTTTTTTTACTTTTTATAAAAAAACTTTTTAATTTTTGAAAAATTACTTAAATTAAAAAAATAAAAAACTTCAATAATAAACACAATATTTGTCTATTATTTTATTATTTCATATTTCTTAATCATACCTTATTATATGTTATTCATAAAAAGATTAATTTGTGATAAAACTAGTTCATTAAATTCTCATATAATTTAAATTTGTCCTAATAAGTTTTTATTAAAATTTATAATGAGATTTCTCAAAGTAATTAATTTCTATAAATAATTACTAATTTTGTAATTGTAAAAGAGTTTCTATTCAAGAAGATTCCTCGTGTTTAACATAGATAAATCTGAGATTTCAAGAATAAAAACAGCAGAATAGAGGATTTTAAAATTAAAATAACAGTATCAACACATAATATTTTTTATTTTCGGGAACTACTAAAACGTTTAAAATTATTAATAAACTTTTTCTTGAATAGACAACTGTCAAATTTATTAACTTAACTATTTATCTAAATGCTTTTTTTATTTCACAGCTTAAAATTTATAAAACTAAAATAAAATTGAACATCAAAATAGGGCGTAAATGATCTTATTGAAGAATAAATTTTAAAGCAAGCATTGAGTTATTCGATTATTATAAAGAGAAACATTGAATAAACTTAATAAACACATTGCTAATAATGTATTAGAAGCATAACTTTTTATTTCTAATATATAAATAAGTATATAAACATTTAAATTCTTCCCTATATCCATTCTTTATTGAAAGTATTTATTAATGTTTGGATAAAGAGTAAGTCAAAACTAATTTAACAATTTACATTTACTTTTTATAAGATATCATTTAACATTTTCTGAATAGTTATTAGTTTGATCATTAGATATCATTAATATATTTATTCTTTTTTAATAAATTTATATGAGTATTTAACTCATTCAAAACCCCAAAACCCCTTAATGAGGTTTATAAGTGCTTTGATTTGTAGGGAATTTGTTAGGGGTTGGGGTTATTAATAGGTTTTAATGTGAAATTTATAGAAAATGTATTTAATTTAATCACTCAAAATGCACTTTAGGATCATGTGGTAGAGGTCTGAAGTTTATCTTACTTTACCACAACTCTATCTGCTCTATTGATATGTCTTGATCTTGAGTTTGGTTTTATTATTATTGACTCTGCCATTTGTTTCATTGATTGAGATACTCTTGTTCTGTCAATAAATTGCTTTATTCTTTGTTTAGCATCCTTCTCACACCTTGTAGATTAGTAATCGTTGCGAGGCATATCGCACTCTATTATTATTGCTGCTAAAGCCCACACATCCCATTAAAAGTCACCATCTCTCCAGTCTTCTCTTTCTGGATAGTACCCTTGAGTTCCCATTACAGTTCCAAGCCTTGATACTTCCACTCTATAGGCTCTATTGAAATCGATTATTGCTACTCTTATTGGTGAGAAGTTTATCATTATATTTTCTGGCTTCAAATCTCTGTGAACAAACCCTAACTTGTGAAGCTCTTTTATACCTTGTATGGTCTGAGTTGCTATTTATCCAAGCTACTTATG